>JAVKOQ010000155.1:0-130949 GCA_031835245.1 Balamuthia mandrillaris | reverse complement strand
GAGAAGGGAAATGGATTGTGGTGGAAGCACCAGTACGGATTGATGTGGCTGGCGGATGGACGGATACTCCTCCCATTTGTTTTGAGCATAGAGGATGTGTGGTCAACATCGCCTTGAAGATGGAAGGCAAAAAACCTATAGTTGGTACATATCACTCTCTCTCTCCCTCTCCCTCTCCTCTCCCTATCTCTCTCTCCCTCTCTCTCTCTCTGGGCTAATTGAAAATACTCATAGCAAAGGCAAGAAGGATTCCAGAACCAGTCATTATTATGCATCTAGGTGGCGAGGGAACAACCCACACAACGGAACTTTGCTGCAGGGAGTGCTCCCACTTGAGCGATTTTGCACAACCTCTGGCGGCAGGCGCCTTGCTCAAAACAATCATCCTGTACATGGGCATTGTGGACCTTGCTTCTTCGCTTCCTCTGCAACAACAATTGAAGCAAAACATTGGTGGAGGGCTGGAAATCGCTTGCGCCACAGACTTGCCGCAGGGAAGCGGTCTTGGTACGAGTAGCATCCTTGCTGGTGCTGCACTACGAGCCGTAGAGATGGCTGTAGGCCGTAATAGTGGAAAAGAAGGAAGCAAAGGAGAGAGAAAAACACTAGACTCTCTCGTTGATGCTGTGATTCTTGTGGAACAAATGCTTACGACCGGAGGGGGTTGGCAAGACCAAGTTGGCGGTCTTTTTCCAGGTTTGGATTTCACATTCTCTCTCTCACCAATTTTTGAAAGACTGTATCTGATGATGTCCACTTTTGTGACGATAGGGATTAAGTACACAACATCCCCGGCAAAGCTGCCACTGGAAGTAAATGTAGATGTCCTGGAAGTTCCTTCCACCTTTTTAGAGCTGCTCAATCAACATTTGCTATTGATCTATACTGGTATCTTTCTCCTTCTTCCTGCATCACAAATAGATATCCTTTTAATATATCTTCCGCTCTCTCTCTCTCTCTCTCTCTCTCTTCTTCCATGGATAGGACGAACGAGGCTGGCCAGAGGACTATTGCAAGACGTACTCCGAAGATGGCACGCCCGCCTGCCCGACATTGTCTCCCTAACAGATGAGCTCCTCGCCAACGCCAACGACATGCGTGCCGCCATCCTGGCCTCTGACCTGCCTCGCTTTGGGCGCTGTCTCTCTCGCTACTGGCAACAGAAGAAAGGGATGGCGGGCGGGGTGGAGCCGCCGATGGTCACTCAAATGATAGAGCGGGTGCGAGAGCACAGCTGGGGCTGGGCCTTGACTGGTGCTGGCGGCGGTGGCTTCTTCGTTTTGGTGACGAAGCAGGCCAACGCCGTGCTCACCATCCAAAAGGCATTGGCCGACCTGCCGGACGCTCACATACTGACGTTCCACCAAGTGGAGGTGGATGGGGAGGGACTTGTCGCCACCGTCCAGTAAAACTAGGAGGATTCTACCACATACAATAAAGGAGATAGTGCTCTGCTGTAAAGCAAACCACAGAGATTCCCTCAAAAGTTGGAGTACAGCAGAGTTTGGAAAAAAAACCAGCTGACCAAGGTCATCGAAGGTACACCAAAAGGTGTCCAAGGCCGAAACAGTTTTCGTGGCGGTAGAGAAGACCCGGCCAGAGCGTCCAATAAGGAGATCAGAGATGAGGTAAAGATTGATTGTTGATTGGAGGGTTTTCAGATCAATCTGCCGCTGACCCTAAAAAGACCCTAACCTAGAAAGACCCTAACCTAGAAAGACCCCAACCTAGCAAGACCCCAACCTTTTGGGCTGGGGTGCAGGCACACAAAGAAAGGGGAAAAGAAAGAAGGAGAGATGGAGTGGTGGTGGGCGGCGGGCTCGTTGGTGGCGGTCTTTGCGCTGGTTGTCCTTGCCATCTGGAAAAAGGTTGCCTCTGATTACCTTTTTTTTAAAAAAACAAAACTTTTGTGGTGTAATGTTAACACACAACGACGACGTAGTTTGGCCCAAAGCCGGACTACGAAGGCGCTCCTCCTCGCGTCTACACGAGGTTGCCCTTTGTGGGACCTGCTCTGTCCTTCTGGTGGGATGCCAACGATTTCTTGAACTGGGCCTACGATAACGTTCTCTCCTCTCTCTCTCTCTCTCTCTCTCTTTTCATCAACTCACTCTGATGATGGTTTCCTTTTCCTTGACTGCTTAGTTTGGACCCGTGTTCCGCGTCAACTTGTTGTTGGTGGATGCCACGGTCCTCATCGACACGGGGAGCACCGGCGGTGGCGGACGGGGCGGCCGCTACTATCGCATCTTTTTCGAGTCAGAGGAGAATGAGATCAGCTTCTTCCAAGCAATGCAGCCGCTGGTCCGGCCGTTGCTCTCCTCGTCTTCCTCAGCCCCTCCTCTCTCTCGCCTGCAAGAATGTCATCGACTGTTGGTGCTCGCTTTCTCTGCATCGGCTTCTTCCATGATGGAGAGGTGGACACAAAACGCTTTGCGGCTCGCTCGAAGCAGGTTCGAAGAGTGGAGCCAACAGCAGAAACCTCTCCAAGACCTCCACGCGGGGTTGGAGGGATTGGCCGCCGACATCAACGTTGCTAACTTTATGGGAGAGAGCTTTGGCAGGAGCAAAGGCCACCACTGGACGCGGCTGATGGTGCAGCTGCAGCAGAACGCCGGCTCGTGGTCGGCTCTGTTGCTGCCCGGCCTGCCTTCCCCTGCCATGCAGCGCTGCAAGCGAACCAGGGCTGCTCTTCATGACATGCTTGAGGCTGAGCTGCAACAACGACGAAACAACCAGCCTGCTGAAGATGGTTTGCCCATTCTCTCTCATCTCTCTTCTCTTCTTCTCCTTCGCCACATACTGAGATTGAGAACTTGGGCGAAATGCTTAACAGCAGATCTGTTGCAGCTGCTGATAAATTCAGGGGCATCTACCGAAGCCATTCTGGACGTCCAAATCTCTCTGTTCATAACCTCCCACCACAATCTGGCTAACCTTTTGACTTGGCTTGCGGCGTCTCTTTTCTTGCCCAAAAATAAGCAACCACTGTACGGCTCTTTTCATGTGTTTGACCTCTTGTTTCCGCCACTAAATGAAGCGTGCTAAATATGAAACACCTCACAACACCTTCGAAAACAGGCAAAAGGCATTGGAGGAACAAGAAGCACAGCCAGAAGAATTTATTTATTTGGAACAATGCATAAAAGAAGTCATCAGATCCTACTCAAGTCTTACGGTCTATCCACGAAAGGTCATCAAGCCATTCCGGGTTGACCTGGCCACTATTGCTAAGGACTCCTATGTCTTGGTTACCCCTTACATCCATCACCAAGACAAGTACGTACTCTCTTTCACTCTCTTACTCTCTCTCCTGTTGTGCCCTTCTTTATGTCCATTTCGCTTCCTCTTGTGTTGAACAATGTCTCATTTTGCCCTTTATTACTCTGTCACAAAGAAATATTTATCCACAACCAGAACGCTTTTATCCAGAACGTTTCGACCCCGCTAGAGGCGCTTCTCCCTATGGCAACCAATTTACTTACTTTGGCTTTGGCCCTCATGCCTGCAAAGGTATTACAGTACCTTTAAATATACCTACCCATGTTCTTCGCTTATCTAACAAAAAAAAACACGACAAACAAAAAGGAGCGGGCTATACCCTTGCAGTCAGTAAAGCATGCATCGGACTGCTACTTCGAGAATATAAGGTGGAGCTAAGCGGAAGGAACGAAGAGCTGCCAGACCCCAAGTTCGTGCAGTGGGTTGGCCTAGCCTCTCCTTCAGCCGCCCTCCTTGCCACCATTTCTCGGAGATAAGAATGCGAGTTCATTCGTTCAATTTCGCGCCAAGAAGAGAGAGAGAGAGAGAGAGAGAGAGAGAGAGAATTATTTATTTTAACAAACAACTAATTTCTCACAAAATAACGTACAAAACAGATTGTATTGAAATGTGTTGCTTCTTCTCAGAAATCAAAGTCCGGAGGACCTAGCGTCATGTTACCATACCTGAACGTCACGGCAGGGTACCTGTTTATCACCGCCGACCTTTTGTTAGACGCATGGACACCGAGTATAGGAGAAGATCTAGCACGAGAGAGAGAGAGAGAGAGAGAGAGAGAGAGAGAGAGAGAAAGGAACGCACAGTTTGGTCTTGGGAAGATTGCTGAAGGCGACTCCCTGAGACGTGCCATTGAGGAAAAAGGTGAGCTGTCTTTTGTCCATGTCGAGAAGAACGCCGATAGAGTCGCCCGACACATAATTGGAGCCATAGGGACCCGTTTGGCCCGTCCTGTAGTTGTTGTGGTAGCGGTAGCTGTACTGATTCCAACCCCAACCATACTTGTCGGTGCCGAGGTACCGATTGCTCTTCGCGCCGCGTCTACAAACGCCAACATACATCTCTTGGGCCTCCACCTTTACTGACCAGGCATGAACTCCAGAGCTATATTGTTTTTTCGTTTTGGGGTTAAAGATGCATGAAACCTGGAAAGAGAAGAGAGAAGGGAGTGAGAAGTAGCATACGAGAAGCCCGGGCTGCCAACAGCGAGAGAGTAAACATAATGCTGTTGGGTAGCTATGAGCAAGGAAGGGTTTATAGTAACACGCTTGTTGTGCCACCTGGAGTTCCACTTGACGGCCCCATACATACGACTACGAAGCCGCGGTTCATTGAGACTGATGAGCTTTTTGTGACGCTGAGGGTCGTTCATCAACGCTCTATACCTGAATGCCTGGAAAAAACCACAAACAAAATGACTCTAGCATTAACAGGAGGAGAAAGAGGAAGAGAGGAGGAAACTAGGTTCATTACCTCAGTCAATAGCTCCTGAGGAACAAAATCGGCAATGGAGTCGATGAGGCTGAGTTGCGGTTGTGTCATCATGCCAAAGCGAATGTGTTCCAGGAAGGGGAGCATGTACTCGCGTAACAGTGGGAGGTAGTCCGGGTCGCTGAGCCATTTTTCTATGGCAGGATCTATTGGCTTCTCTTCTTCCTCCTTGACAGCTTCTGGAAAGGTCTATGGTCAGAGAAAATCAAACCACCAAAGAGAGAGAGAGAGAGAGAGAAAGAGAGAGAGAGAAAGAGAGAGAGAGAGAGAGAGAGAGAGAGAGAGAGAGAGAGAGGGCTGAGAGGAAGAAGGTAGGGAAAGAGGAAAAGAATATACGTTTTGGAGCAGCATTCTTGGTAGAATAGTCTGAATCCGACTCCGACTCGGATGAGTAATCCGAGGACTCTGAATCGGAGCTATCGCTTCTGGCTGCACGAGCGTTGATCTTGTTCTTCATTTCTTCTTGTTCTCTGTCACGTTCCAACTTTTCGGCCAGCTGCTTCTTCTTTTCCTCCCACTCTTCTTCTTGCTTGCGTTTCTGCTCAGCCACGGCACGCTCATACTTGGCTCTAGCATCCTCTCCCTCGTCATCATCTTCGCTCTCCTCTCCATCCTTCTCGGTCTCTGTCTCTTTCTCCTTTTCTTTTGCGGCGCTGTCCTTTGTTGTGACGTCCACTTTCTCTTTGCCTTTGTCCTTCCTCGCTGCCGTCTTGGCAGTGCTCCCGCTCGTCTGCTTGGTCTCGGTGTCCTTAGAGTTACACCATATGCGTGGTAAGTAAAGGTGCTGAAGTCGAACCAACCAACAACAAACAAGCAAGAATAAAAACAACTTACTTTGGAAACACCGGCCTTCATCTGCGCAAACAGTCCGGCGGTGCCCCTGAGGTTCATCTTACGCTGCCCAAACCGCTGGGCCAGCTCCGCCTCTTCCTTTTCCAGCTCCTCCGCATCCGCAGCGTCATCCTCTTCCTGTTCCTGCTTTCTCTTCTCTGCCTCTTCTTCCTTCTCCATCGCCGCCAATTTCTTGAGGATGGCTTCCTCTCCGTACTCGTCGTCCTCGTCGTCCTCGTCATCTCCCATTTCCTCCTCGTCGCTGTAAACCTCCTCGAAGGCGTCCAACAGTTTGGAGACGCCATGACTGAGCTGCTGGAACAAAGCGGCCGATCCCCGAAGATCGATTTTGGGCTTGTCCACGGCGAGGTTATTGGTCTGGTCCGCTTCTTGTGGTGGTTGTTGCTGTCCCTTCTTGTCCTCTCCTTGCTTCTCTTCGTTCTTGGCCGCCTCCTCGCCTCCTTTTTGCTCGGACTTGATGGAGAGGACGGCCGTTTTGCTGGCGATCCTAACGGTGCGTTGCTTCCTCCGGTCCTCCTCCCGCTTTCTCTCCAGCTCTTCCAGCCGCTTGACCGCGCGGCGGTGGGCCCAGGCGCCCACCAGCAGGAACAGGGAGAACTCGTTGCTCACCGCCAACGTGTCCCGCTTCAGGATCTCCAGCAAGGGCGCCTGCGACAAGGAGAGCAGCGCCTCCCTCCCCTCCTTGGCTTTGATGAGCTCCTCGAACCTGCGCTCCAGCAGCTGCAGGCATTTTCGGCCGTCCCCAGCGTAGTTGGTCTGGTGGACCTCCTCGTAGGCCTTGCACAGGGCCTCCAGGTCCGCCCCCGCCCCGCCGCCGGCGGTCCCACCGCCAGGCCCACCCAACCGCGACCCTTTGGCACCCATTCGATGATGACCCACAAGAAAGAAAGAAAGAAAGAAGACGAAGAACAAGCAGAAGGTGCTACGATAAGCTTTCTGTTTTTACCGGTTTCACACAAAAAAAAAAATGAAACGAATAAATAAAGAAATAATCATAAACCTCTTTGCCGGCACAGTCATGACACTGCATTCACAGAAAGTAACGGCGCCAGCTGATGCTGCGTGGAAAGGCAAATGTTCCAAAAAAAAGAAATCTCCTCTGGTTGGGCTCGAACCAACGACCTCCTGATTAACAGTCAGACGCTCTACCGACTAAGCTACAGAGGAAGTTGATGGATTGTCGGTATTTCGGGGTGGTCATGAACTACAAAATCAAAAAAGAAATTCATGTCGACAACCGAACGAAAAATTATCGCTAAATAGGATAAAAAATCGAGGTTAGGCACCAGGCAATAATTTTCGGATATATTTGACAACCACCCAAATAATAATAATAAAAATCCACAAAGAAGAAGAAGAGATCAAAGACCAAGAGAGATTAAAGGAGAGAGAGAACCGTTGCTACTTTTTTTGTATTTCATCTTCAAAGCCTTTTTTTTTGTTATTTTATTTTATTGTATTTTTTTAACAAAAAGTTTCGGTCCTGCTGGGGAAATGGGATTCGCTGACGATCTTTGGGTAAGAAGTCTCTTCTCTCCTCCTTAAATCGTTTTTCATTTTTTTTTCTTCTTGGGCTCATCATCCCGTTCAAACGCTGTTATCAGGACGATTTCGAGGCAGTGGCCACCAAGGCAACGGAGGGGAAGCGCTTCGCGAAGGAGGTGGAAACCTTTGTCAAGAAGAGAGCCGAGATAGAGCGGGACTATGCCAAGAAGCTGTCCTCGCTCCTCAGATCCACCAAAGCAACCGATGCTGGGTATGCTGTTAGGCCTTTGCTTTTTTTTTGTCAATTATTTTTTGAGGCCGTTTTATTTATGTTTCTTTGGTGTTTGGCGTTCTCCCTTTTATTCGTTTGTCTTCGATCGGCTTCGTTTTTTTTCTTCCTTTCTTTCGTGTCTTCCTTTCTGTGCGTGTCTTTGTCTTCTTCCTTCTCTTACCTCGTTTCTCTCTCTCTCGCTCGCTCGCTCGCTCTGTTTTGCAGCACCTTGGCGCAAGCGTGGGTTTCTATGCAGGCGGAAACGGAGAACATTAGCAAAGCGCACCAGGATTTGGGGGATCGCCTCCAGACCGAGGTTGCGGACACCATCAAACAATGGATTACAGACTCTGAGCAGCAACGCAAAAGCGTAATTCTCTCTTTCTCTCTATCTCCTCTCTCCTTTCCTCTCTCTCCGCTTCGCAAGTTACTGACATGGATATCTTTTATTTGTTTAATCAGCTGAAAGCACAAGGGAAGAAGCTCGAAGGAGAGTTGCAACGTGCACAAGTAGGAGTTGAGAAGGTATTTTCGGTTCTTGTTTTGTTGTTCTCGTTTGTGTTTGTTCTCATTCTTGTACTTCTTCCTCTTTCTTTTCTGTTGTTCTATTTTGGCTTTCCAACTGCAGGCAAAATTGAAGTTCGAAGCCTCGAGAAAGAAGCAAGACGCGCTTAGTGCTGAGGCGAAGAGTGACGCCTCATCCAAAATGCAGAAAAAACTGACCGCAGAAACGAAGATGGCAGAAAAGGCGGACATTGAATACAAGCAAAGTGTTGAAAAACTGCAGCAGCTCGAAACCAAGTTTTATGACACTGAGATGCCTCAAATACTGAGGGTACGTTTTTAGCAGTTTGACTCTTTGTTTTCCCTCCGTCATGGTCTATTCCGTGTTGTCTTCTTCTCTTCACTATGTACATTCCCGTTATTCTCCTTTGTTCAGCCGTTTGTTTTGGAAACGTACATTCAAGCCATCTGCTATCTTCGTGAATATTAAAAAAACCTTTGTAGGATTTGGAGGCAATAGAACACAAGAGGTTAGACGTGCTGAAGCACACATTGGCCAATTCGGTGGCCGCCGATTCCATCGTACACCCTTTGGTAAAAGTTTGCTGTGAACGCATGGAGTCCAGCGTGCAGGCCATCGATCCCAACGCGGATGTTGCCTCCTTCATTGCCTCGCACAAGACCAACAAGCCCAAGCCTCCTCGCTGCCAGTACCAACCCTACGACTCCGCTTTGGGAGCTTGCAAACCTGCCGATGATAGCGGCAGCGGCGGCAGCACCAGCAGTGGTCCATCCATCATCAGCCTGGGCGCTAGCTCCTCTTCTGGCCCCAAGTTTGCTGGTGGGAGCAGCGTTGCTTTTCCTTCCGCCTCTTCTGCTCCTTCTTCCGGCAACAGCAGTCCTGCTGCCTCCTTCCGAGGAGCCAGCAGCACGCCCGCTCCTGCCAGAAGTCAACTATCCTCCGTCATAGCCTCGCTACCTCCCTCAAGACCGCCACCCTCAGCCAAACCTTCTGCTTCCGCTGCTTCCGCCCCTGCTACCACCACGAATGATACTGACACCAGTGGAACAACGGTCAAAGCTTTGTACAAGTATGTTGCGACGGAAGAGACAGAGCTGAGTTTCGAACCCGGTGAGATCATTCATGTGACTTATCAGGATGACAGCGGCTGGTGGGAGGGCGAGCTCAACGGTCGCGTTGGAGTCTTTCCTAGCAATCACGTGGAGGTGGTTGCTGGTGGAAGTGGTCCTGTTGGTGGTGGTCAAGCTGCCGCTGCGGAGGAGACCTATGATGAAGGAACATTTGATCAGTGTCGGGTGCGTACCCTATCTCTCTTCTCTCTTTCTCTCTCTCTCTCTTTCTCTTGCTGATGCTGTTCTCTCTTATTTCTCTCTCCTCCCTTCTCTCTGCGTTTTCGGCAATAACAGGCCCTGTTCGCCTACAACGCGGAGGAAGAAGGGGAGCTGACCATCCAACCCGGCGACATCATCACGGTGGAGGACGAGGACGACGAAGGATGGTACTATGGCACCAACCAAAAAGGAGAATATGGGAAGTATCCTTCCAACTATGTGGAGATCCTTCAAGCTTCTGCCTACTGAGCACAAAACAAACTGAGATGTTTAGCAAAGAAGAAGAAGAAGAAGAAAGAAGTTGAGAAAGGGAAGGAGAAGAATGCGGTGAGCACTCTAAAACTTCATCCGAAGAAGAAGAAGAAGGAAACACAAAAAAAAAAAAAATGAATGTAACAACTAATCCATGCTTATCGATTCCTATTTTGATTTATCGATTACCGAAAATTTTTTGTGGGTAATTTTTCAACTTAAAGTTCATGTCGACAATAATTGCAATAATTATTTATTTTTTTTGAACGGAAGAAAGGGAGAGAAAAAAGACGAACAAAGCGCCAGACACTCGTTAGCAGCGGGAAGAACAGCATAGACTTTTTGATCCCTAGGAAAGAAAAAAAAAACACCTTTTACACACAAACGGTACCGTTCATTGTTTTTGTTTTTTAAAAATTTTGTTTGGATTGGATTGGATTGGATTGGTTTGATCGATTTGTGAAACGACTATTTGTGCAGTGCGAACAAACCCCTTGAAGAAGCTTTTTCACAATGTCGGACTCTGAAAGTAGTGCACCAAACACAACAGGTAAACACACACCTTCCTTCCTTCCTCCCCTCCAAACAAATCTCGATGTCTTTCTTCCCTAACAACGAACTATTCTCTCTTCTCTCTTCTCTCTTCTCTCTTCTCTCTTCTCTCTTCTCTCTTCTCTCTTCTCTCTTCTCTCTTCTCTCTTCTCTCTTCTCTCTTCTCTCTCTCTCTCTCTCTCTCTTCTCCCCTTACAAAGAAGAACAAACGCAAGAGAACGAACAACAGGAAGAAAAGGAACAAACCACAAAGACAGCAAAAGCCACGTCTGCCACGAAACGCCCGTTCTCCGAGACAGAGCCAAACGAAACAGAAGACAGTCAAAAGAAAGAAGAGGAGGAAGAGGAAGAAGAAGAAGAAAAGAAAGACAGCAAAAAGACTTCTGAGGAGGCGCCCACCAAACGTGCTCGCTCGGAGCCTTCCTCCGAAACCAAGGAGCCACAACAAGGAGGAGCGTCATCGCAGTCCGCTGATCAGCAACAGCAACCCTACGCCTACTCTCAAGACGGAGCACAACCCTCTTATGACCGTATGTATCGTTGTTACTTCATGGAAATACCGCCACTTACTCAGCTTCTCTCTCCCCTCCCCCCCCCTCTCTCTCTCTCTCTCTCTCTCTCTCTCTCCCTCTCTCCCTCTTTCTCCCTCTCTCCCTCTTTCTCTTTCTCTCTCTCTTTCTCTTTCTCTCTCTTCCTCCCTCTCTCTACTCTTTGCAACCTCCTCATTTCCAAAACCAGATAGCGCATATGCTGCTTCCTACGGAGCGTACAGCGGTTATGGCGGCTATGCGGGAGATGCCTCAGCAGCTTACGCAGCACCGCCGCCGATGGACGGGCACCAGGCCTCATCCCCTTATGGGGACCCCCAACATCAAGTAACTGCCTCTACTGCCTCCCACTCCCTTATGGCCACCCCCTCCCATCAAGTCGATTCTAGTTCATCTGCTGAAGATAGTGGCCCCCTCCCAGAAAGTCTTTCTCCAGATCCTCCCTCCAAGGTGCTGCACTTCCGGAACGTTACTGCAGAAATCACACAGGTTAGCAGTCTTCTTCCGATTTTTGTTTTCTTCCCTCTTCTCTTTATGTAACCTTCCCTCCTTTTCAGACGGACATCATGGATCTGGCCACTCCATTTGGTGCAGTTGATAAGGTGAGTCCATTTTTCTTAAATCATGAACAGAATCTCGATGCAAGCCGAATTAGCAAGAGACGATTCTGTGGTGAATTTTTGACTGCGTTGTTTCTCTTTCTCATCCCCCTCTCCATTGTTTTCCCCTTCTCTCTCTCTCTCTCTCTCTCTCTCTCTCTCTCTCTCTTTCTCCCTCCTTCTCTCCCTCTCTCTTCCCGTTCCCCTATGTTCTCGCATTGCCCCTTCCCCTTTCGATTGGACCCCCTTTGCAACCACACTTTGCTACTGTGCTCTCCGTGTTTCGTTTGGCGATAAACATCCTCCCTCTCTTCATCATTCCGTTTTGCTTTACTTTCCCCTCTTCCCCCCTTGTTCCTTGCAACCACTTCAAAGATCGTGATGATGAGGGCCAAGAATCAATGCCTGCTGGAATTCAAAAGCTTGGCCAACGCCATAAACATGATCAACTTTTACATCAACACTACTCCCCAAATCAGGTATTATCTTTCTTATACTTTTCTTTTTTCATGACACTAATTTTTGTTTTTCTATGCTTTATCTCTACTCGTGTCTCCTTCGTTACTACTGTTTCATGCTATCATGTTCAGAGGACGCAAGGTGTACATGAAATTCTCGAGACATACACAATTGACTGCCTCTGGTTCGGGAGTTAATCGCATCCTGCTGGTGACTCTCCAAACGGATCACGCACCAACGATTCCCATTACCGCTGACGTTGTGTGGCAGATTTTCTCTCCCTACGGCTTTATCGAAAAGATCGTCGTCATCAACAAATCACCAAGTATGCTTCTGCTCCTCTTTTTTTAAATTCATTTCTTCTCTCTTACCTTTTCGTTTAGCACATGATCTGCAAGCTTTGATTCAGTATACGAGTCCAATGTCTGGCAGCGCTGCGAATCAATACTTGAGTGGCAAGACAGTCTATGTGGGAACGGATCCTATCCTCTCTATAACCCTTTACATTCAGTACTCCCATCTCCAACAGCTCACTGTAAAGAACAACTCAGCCACAGCAAGGTCTCTCTCTCTCTCTCTCTCTCTCTCTCTCTCTCTCTCCCTCTTATCTTGCGATTATCAGTTCTCACTTTATTTGTCCTCTTATCTTTTTCCCTCCCCATGCTTTTCTTCAAATCAAACAGGGACTATCTGCAACCAGTATCATGGAACACGCCCCAATATGGCTACAATCAGCAACAAGGCTATGGAGGATATCAAGCACCATACGGCGGCGGCGGCGGTTATATGCCTCAACACTACGACCGATCTCACTGAAACGGAAATACAAAAACAAAGAAAACGTGGATGTGGAAAGAGAGCAGCAAAATATCTTTAACAGCGCCCTTCCCCTGATTTACAACGTCCTTCTCTCTTCTGTTGTATCACCTTCCCATTTCCCTCCTTTTTCTTTTTAGGTCCCCTTCTCCTCTCCCGTATTCCTTTTCCTTTGTCTTCTCATCCCTTCCTCTTCCCACCGCCACTCTTTCTCCCTTCCCCTCTGTTGCACACTCTTGTGCAACCTCTCCTCGATTGCTCTCCTTTTTTATGTTTTATTTGCTTTTCCCCCTGCTGTATGCTTGTTGCTGCTGTGTTGTTTGCAAGCTAACCCCTTATTTTCTTGACATTATCATCTTTAACAAGTTTTTCTTTGTTGATATCAATATCTTCTATTCTCTCGTTCTCTGCCCCCTCTCTCTCCCTCTCTCTTCCCTCCCTCTCTCTCTCTCTCTCTCTCTCTCTCTCTCTCTCTCTCTCTCGCTCTCCTTTTTTTCTTTCTTTTATTCACAAACAAGAAAACACATTAATAGTACAATCAGAAGCACAGGATGCCAAAAGACCGGAAGCATGACTCCAAGACAATCCTTCCACCGAGGCGGTGTGGGTCTTTGCCCCAAACAGCTGCTGCCCGGTGATCAAGCACCACACGAACAGGTACCCGTTTTGCGTGCTGCACGCCAACCTGCGGCCTCCTCTCTCTAGCGCCAGGTACGTTACGGTATGCCACTCGGTATTGTGCTCTCCAGTGTCGAAGACGTGGTGCAGCTGCCACGTTTTGGCGTTCCAGACACGAATGCTCTTATCATCTGCACAGGTTGCTATCAACTCTCCTGTTTGTTTTAGCCACAGAGGTTAGTAAGCCAGGAAAGAGGAAGAAGAAGAGAGCGGTAAAGGTGAAAGGAAGCAAAAGGATGAAGAAAGAACGAAGCGCATACCAAGCTGAGTAACTTGCCAATCAACAGAAGTGACGGCAGCAGTATGACCACGAAGAACACGTTCGGGCTCTACCGCAACCTCGCAGTCCTTCTTCTCCTTCAAGCAGAGCAGCCGTTGCAAATCCCAAATGCGAGTGGTTTGATCTTCGGAGGAGGTTGCAAGGAAGCGACCGCAGGGCGACCACGTCAACGACCAAACTTCCGCAAACAAGTTCAACGATCCGAACTGAAGATTCTGAGGGCCTTCTCTATCGGGTGGATGGGCTTCGATGACCTTCACCACGTCTGCATTCTCTTCTTCGTTTTGTTGCAAAAGATAGAGTCTGCCATCGGTGGTGGCGGCAGCAAGCAAGGAGCCGGTGGGTTGCCATTTGAGACAAGTTACCGTGTCGGAGAGTTGCGCCCAAAGTTTTGCTTCTTTTTCTCCTTCCATCTCTGCTATCTCTTCCTTCTCTGAAGATGATGACATCAAAGCAGGGTCCCAGCTGTAGATAGCTCCTCCGTAACAGCCAATCATCACTCTCTTTCCATACGAAAGGTCCGTTTCTTCTTTTTCTGCTGCCTCCTCCGCTTCTCCAGTGGAAGAAGAGCGCAACAAACGACCATTGCCCCAACAGATGGAACGAACGGGCATGCCGCCGACGTTGGTACGTCGGACAGGGCCAAAGTGGTCAACATCCCACACGAGTACGTTGCCTCCAAAGTCTCCGGCAGCCACTTTATCTCCCTCTCTATTCCAATCGATGCCGCAACAAGTCATCTCGTGAAAACTCAGCTGCGATTCCACCTTTACCATCAACTTCTTCGTATCAAGAGACGAGGCGGAGGAAGAAGAAGCAGAAGTTGAAGATGAAACCGGAAGTTGACAAGATAGGATGGAGGAATCGGTGATGAGCCAGAAGGTAGAGGAGGCTGGGTCGAAGGAGGAGAAGTAGACGTTGCCCGGAGGAACTCCCACCAAATGAACTTCCTCCGGTGAGGCTGCGACTATGGATCCAGCACTCTCACCTTGCTGTGGTTGTTGCTGCTTATGCCTCCAAAAGAACAATCGGCCGTTGTCCGAAGGTAACAGCAAATGATGATGCTCCTCTTCTGCTTCTGTTCTCATCATGCTTTCCGCAGCTTCTTCCTCGGCATTTTCGAAGGAAGAAGCGACCAAAGCCAAACATTTTAGGAGGCCGCTCCCGAGAGAGTCCGTTTGCCAAAGGGTGGAGAGGCTGCGCATGTCGATCACGCTGACGATTCTCCCTCTCGCGATGACTATACGTGGTGCCTCCTGTTGCTTCTGTTTTGCTCCTCCTGTTTCGCTCTCGTGGTTAAAGGTTGAAAGAGAGAGAAAGAAAGAGAGAAAGAGGGAGGGAGGGCAGAGCAGAGTAAGAAGAGAAAGAAACCATTTGAATGCGGTGGAGGAACCTTGACGGCGACGCTTACAGTACGCTCTCCCTCGAGCTCTCTTCTTAACAAAAAGGGAGAGGAAGAAGCATCCGACGAGGCAGAGGAAGAAAGCGAGAGGAGAACAAGAGCCACTCCTTTCTTCGGCGTCTGCTCTTCCCCCGCTGCTGTCGTTGAAGAAGAATCCATTGCTGCTGCAGCAGCCTCAACGCTGCCTCTCTGCTGTTGGACAGCAAACACGACGTCCTCCTCTTCATAGCCGTCCACCCATTCAGCAAAGGACAAGGCCAACCCCGCCGCCACCTCCTTTTCCTTCCTCAAAGCCAGCCTCAACCTCTCCCTTGCCACTTCTTCTGCAGAGGCTTCGGCTTCGGCTTCGACTTCCGCCGCCTCTGCTTCCTGCAGCAGGGAGAAGAGGGTGAGGAGGCCGCCGGGGCCGTGCTCCGAGGTGGTCAGCAGGAGGCGGCCCGAGGGAGAGAAGGCCACATGCGTGACCTTCACCGTCCGCATCGCCACGGGCTCATGGTGCGCCCTGCATAGCCTCCTCCAACCTTCTTCCTTTGCGGCTCCCTCCTCTTGCCACAACGAAAGCTCTCCGCCGTCCGATGCCGTAACTATGACTTGCAGGGAGGAAGCAACAGGAGAAGGAGAAGAAGCAGAAGAAGAAGAGGAAAGGAAGGAGAGGACGGGAGAGCGAAGCATGCAGCTGACGACGTCGTCGTGGGCCTTGAAGAAGCGGAGGCGTTGCCGTCGGTCGACGTGCCAGCGAGCAATGCCGCAGCCGATGGGGATGTCGATGACGGCCTCGCCTGTTCTTCGTTTCTCTCCGTCCTCCAAGAGAACGCCTTGCCGCTCGGAAGAAGAAAAAGAGGAAGAAGAGGGCAGAAAAGGAAGACAGGAGCAATAGCGAGCGCTTCCTATTCCAAATGAGTTGACTAGTTTCATGTATACGTTGTTGCTGCTGCTGCGCGTTTTTGTTTTCAACGAAGAGGCGGGAGTGGGGTCGCAGAGCGCCTCTCTTTGTTTCTCTTGCGTCTTCTCGTGAAGCGTTTTTCAACGTCCTTCTGCGAAACATATGAATAGACATGAGATCATCACTTCCTAGATACGAGATACCGCGCTAGATATGAGAATTGTCGACAAATTTTACAATTATTTTTAATATTCTGAATATTCTAAAAATTTTGAACTTGTTTTGCATATTTTTCATATTTATCAGCTTTATCATAAATTATCTAGAGTAAATAATTATTTACCGTATTTATCGTGTTATCGTTCAAATTTTTTTCGATATTTTTAAAGGGAAAGAAAAGTTGCTGGAGAGAAGCGAAGAAAGAGGAGAGAAGAAGACCCTCTCACACTCGCTCTGCCTTCATCTTCTCTCTTTCCTGTCAGCGCGTGATCCTTTTTCGTTTTTCACCCAACGATAAACAACAAAAATGCAGCAGGGAGGCAAGGAGGAGGAGGCACACGAGCAGAGGCAAAGGCAACGGTTTGAGAACGAGTGGAGCAGGCTGATACCAGCGTTGGGGCACGGCGGGGAGGCCACCCTGAGAAAACTGCAAAGCAGCAGCGTCCTCTTGCTTGGCCTGAAAGGACTTGGCCTGGAGATTGGTTCGTTTTCTTGAAACTCCACTCTCTCGCTGTCACTTTCAGAGTGTAACTTCTGCTCTCTGCTCTCTCCTTACCTCTTCTCTGCTCTCTCTGCTCTCTGCTCTCTGCGCTCTGCGCTCTGCGCTCTGCTCTCTGCTCTCTGCTCTCTGCTCTCTGCTCTCTGCTCTCTGCTCTCTGCTCTCTGCTCTCTGCTCGCTGCTCGCTGCTCGCTGCTTTATGCTACTCTCTGCTACTCTCTGCTCGCTGCTCTCTCTGCTCTTTCTTTTCCTCTCGTTCAGCCAAGAACTTGGTGTTGATGGGCGTGCGCCACCTTGCTCTCTACGACGATGAGAACGTGCAGCCTTCCGACCTTTCCTCTCAGGCACGTCTAAAACCCTTTGTTTTTTTTTTTTTAAAAAGCTCCTCTCCTTCTCTCCTCTCTTCGCTCTGCTTACTTTTCACTCGCAACAAACAGTTTTACTTGAGCGAAGCAAACATTGGGCAAAACAGAGCAGAGGCCACTCTTCCTAAGCTGGCTCAACTCAACGGGCGAGTCCAACTCAACCTCATCACTGAGGACCTTCACAACAGCAAGGATGATGACGTGCTTGCTTCATTTCAAGTGATAGTGGCCACCAACAACCGTTCGTTGACGCTGCTGAAGGAACTCTCGAAACGATGTCGAGAGAGGAAGACGCAAAAGTTGATCGTGGCAGAGTCGTTTGGCCTCTTTGGCACTGTTTTTGTGGATTTAGGAGAAGAAAAGCCAGAAGAAAAAAGAGAAGAGAGACAAGAAGAAACAACAAAAGGAGAACGAGAATGGGTTGTGTTGGATGTGAATGGAGAACCACCCAAGAGTGGTTATGTGGAAAGCATTACGCAGGATGAGGAAGGACTGGTTACCGTTTGGGACGAGAAGCTGCATGACTTGGAAGATGGCGATGTTGTGACGTTCACCGGCGTGGAGGGAATGCATGAGCTGAATGACTCTCAGTGGCGCATTACAGTCAAGAGTTTGTTTTTCTTTTTTCTTCTGTTTGGTTTTCTTTCTATGTTCTCTCGCTCTGTTTTCTTTCTCATTGTTCTAGTTTTGTTCTCGTTGACTGGCTGACTGTTACTTCTAAGGCCCATATCAGTTTTCAATTGGTGATACGAGGGCATTTCATACTTATGCGAAAGGTGGCCAGTTTACTGAAATGAAAAAGGCGTTAAGACTCACTTATGTACACTACTTCTCCTCTATCTTCTATTTTCCCTCTCTTCCTCTCTTCCTCTCTCTCTCTCTCTCTCTCTCTCTCTATTCTCACGTTCTTTGTGATAACCTATGCATATGAAAAGAAATCATTTGAAGATATGTTGAAAGAAAGGCCAAGAGTATACTGTGCAGCTGATACTGCGTTCACCAACGCGGATCCCTTTCAGTGTGTTCACTATCACCTGTTATTCCAAGCTCTGCTTTCTTTTCGTGAAACACATAATGGCGCATTACCGAATTCTCACGACGAGGTTCTCCATTGCTTTGCTCTCTCTCTCTCTCTCTCTCTCTCTCTCTCTCTTTCTCTCTCTTTCTGACACGCGCAAAATCAGAATCACATTCAAGAAGTTATTGCGCTAATAAACGAAATCAATGAAGGATTTGGTGACGACCAACCAGAGCAGTTGAACGAGGAGCTGCTTCGTCATATTATCAGTGTTTCCTGTGGGGACATTTCGCCGATGGTTTCTTTCCTGATTTTTCTTTAGTTTACAATTTGACACTCTTTTGGTGCTGAATCGACTTTTTTGTTTGTGAAAAGGCGGCAGTATTGGGTGGTATTGTCGCACAAGAGGTCATAAAGGCCTGTACACAAAAGTTCACTCCCATTCGTCAGTGGTTCTTCTTTGATGCTTCTGAGTGTTTGCCCAAACACCATAGTTCTGCTCCTGAAGAATACATTTCGGTAACTTTGCGATCGCTTTCCTCATATTTCACTTCTGCTGATTCTCTCTCTCTCTCTCTCTCTCATTCAGCAAGGAACTCGCTATGACGGACAAACAGCTATATTTGGTCGAAGCTTTCAAGAGACCCTACTACGTCTCAAATACTTTTTGGTAGATGATTTATTCCTCTTTATTTTCTTCTGTTCCTTTTGTTTTCCCTTACTTTTGAGAATTAAGGCTGGAGCAGGTGCGATTGGTTGCGAAATGTTAAAAAACTGGGCTATGATGGGCGTGGGAGCAAGTCAGGATGGCATCGTTCACGTTACTGATATCGACACCATCGAAATATCAAATCTCAATCGTCAATTCTTGTTTAGAGAACACGATCTATCTGTAAGTAACTTACTTTTTTCCCTGTTCTTATATTTATTCTTTGTGACGATATCTCTCTCTCTCTCTCTCTCTCTCACTCTCTCTCTCTCTCTCTCACTCTCTCAACAGAAATCAAAGTCAAAGGTGGCCCGAGTGGCAGCTCTGGAAATGAATCCAAACATGCAAATTAAAGCGTGGACCGTTAAAGTCGCTCCCGAAACGGAAGATATCCTCTTATTGCTTTTCTTTGCTTATTCGTTTGTTCTCTGCCTTTCCCTCTGTCGCTGCTACAGTCTCTCTCTCTCTCTCTCTCTCTCTCTCTCCCCCTTAACCAAGTATACGGACCTTTGGAGAGTCTTTCTGGAAGGCTTTGGATGGAGTAACGACTGCTCTGGACAACGTTGCTGCTCGGCGTTATCTCGACTCAAAGTGTGTTTTCTATGGCAAGCCTATGCTTGACTCTGGAACCCAAGGCACTAAAGGCAACGTTCAGGTACATTCGTCGTTCTTCTTATTTTTTCAAGTTCTTTCTTGTCATTTTTTCTTTCTTGTCGTTTTTTCTTTCTTTCATCTGCTCTCCTTCTCCCGCTGCTCATGGTCTACTAACATTCATCACAGGTGGTAATTCCGCACTTGACACAAGCTTACTCTTCCAGCAGCGATCCTCCACAAAGAGAAGTACCTGTCTGCCTTTTGCACCAGTTCCCTCACGACATCCAACACTGTATGCAATGGGCTCGCGAAGTGATTTTTGAAGGTCCTTTTGGAGAAGAACCTGATATCGTCAACAATTGGTTGGACCGACCTGACTACCTTCAAACGTTAGCACCGACGAATCGTGTCTCTGCGCTGAGGACCTTGAGGAGCTGCATCATCGAAAAGCCAAAAGACTTTGAGGACTGTGTTTTGTGGGCGAGAGGGCAGTATGAAAAATGGTACCATCACAAGTTACGACAATTGCTGGAAGTGTATCCTCTCGATCATACGGATGAAAACGGAAGTTTGTATTTTTGAGTTCTCTTTTGCTTCCTTTTGTTTTTCTCTACTACGGTAAGTTACTTACTGTTGCATTGACAGCTCCGTTTTGGTCTGGGGGTAAACTCCCGCCAAAAATTATGGCTTTTGATCCGGATAACGACGAACAGTTGACCTTTGTCACTGCTGCTGCTTTCCTTCGAGCTTATACTTTTGGCCTCGTGCCTGGTAAAGACCATCACGTTATCTTTCTTTTCATTTTTTTTTTCTGACAAACTCCTCTCAGACGAGTTTAAACCAGAAAACTTAGACCAACAAAAACAAAAAATCTGCAACATCATCCAAGAAATGTATATACCAGCTCCTTACCAACACGCCCAGGAACAACAAGAATCACAATCAACACAACAGCAACAAGAACACAACACAGAAGAAGACGAACACAACATGTTGAAGGACTTACCTCCACGAGAATCCCTCGGTGAATGGCGCATGCGTCA
Source organism: Balamuthia mandrillaris (assembly GCA_031835245.1). NCBI lineage: Eukaryota > Discosea > Longamoebia > Balamuthiidae > Balamuthia > Balamuthia mandrillaris. The sequence goes on along the minus strand of JAVKOQ010000155.1, from coordinate 110,798 downwards.
TGTCACCTTTGAGAAGGACGACGACCGTAATTTTCACGTAGACCTAGTTTGGGCCGCCGCTAACCTTCGCGCAAGAGCTTATGGCATTCGTCCTGTGCCTCGACTGGAAGCCAAACTCATCTCTGGCCGCATCATTCCAGCGATCGTTACCACCACCGCCATCGTTGCTGGCCTCGTATGTTTAGAACTCTACAAACTGGTTCAAAGACAGAGAAAGAAGGAAGAAGAAAAGCAGGAGAAAGAGGAAATGCCGCTGTCCGTCTTTAGAGACACATTCATCAATCTTGCAAATCTCATCTTTCAACAGGCGGAGCCGCTTCCTCCTCAAAAGCATCCGTTTGTGGATGGCAAGGAAGTTACCGAGTGGGACTTTTTGGATATACGGAGAGGAGATTTGACTCTCAAAGAGTTTATTTATGTCATGAAGGTTTGTTTTTTTCTTTGGTTTTTCTCTTTACCTCTCTTTCTTTCGTTGTTCTCCTCTCTGACTTGTTTTTTGTTGTTGGGGAAAAAACAAGGGACGGTATAAGTTGACCGTGGATAGCGTGTTGTGCGGAACTGCGCCACTGTACATGAGTTATGGCATGTCACAAGAGAAAGCTACAGAGCGGATCCCCAAAAAGTACCCTTTCTTATTCGTTCCTTTGATTGTTGGTTAACTAACCGTCTCAAAAAAAAAAAGATTGTCTGAGCTGGTTCGAGAGGTAGGCGGGATGGTGCTGACACCAAAGCAAAGCGTGTTCCAGCTGGCAGTCTCAGCAGACGACGAGAATGGTAACGAAGTGGATCACATCCCCAACGTACGTATCTGGTACAAAACAAAGCCGCCAGCCAAAAAGACAACGGGGGAGACCAAGAAACGAAGGAAAGACGATGACGCTGCCGCCTGTTCTTCCCAGAAATAAACACTCGTCTGCAATGCGAGGAACAACAAGAGAGAGAATAGGAGAGAAGAGATAAAACACGTGCTTTGCGTTTTTTTCAGTCATTCATACATCAGAAGAACTGAATGGACTTGAGGTGGTTGATAATGTCAGTGAAAGTGGGACGCATGTCCGGGTTCTGATGCCAACAGCTCTTCATGAGGGAGACCAACGCTGGCGGCCAGTGAGACGCGAGCGGGGGGCGAAGGCCCGAGTGGACCACGCCGTAGGCTATCTGCATGGGCTGCATGCCCTGGTAGGGCGCCTGCCGTGAGAGCACCTCCCACATTACCACTCCGAAGCTGAACACATCCGCTTTCTCTGTGTAGGACGAACTTGAGATGACCTCTGTATTGTTGAAAGGTAAGAAAAAAAAAACAGAAAAATATCAATAAACGTTAGAAAAAAAAAAGATAAGATAAACAAGGAAGAAAAAACAGGAAGAGGGAAGAATGTACCAGGAGCCATGTATTGGCAGGTGCCAAGATTACCAGTCATAAGAGAGGCCTTCAATCTAGCCAACCCAAAATCTAAGACCAACAGCAAAGCAAAGCATTAACATTTTTTTTTATAACGCAAAGAGGAAGGCATTTTGGATAAGTACCAGCTAACTTCACGTTGAAATGTTGGTCTACCAAAAGATTAGGACTCTTCAAGTCTCGATGCAACACTGGCGGCTTAAACAGGTGCAAATAGTTCTATACGATGTATGTTTTTTTTTTTAAGAGAGTATGAGAAAACGAAATAGAAATTTTTTTAAAAAAAAAAGAACGAGAAGAGAACAGAGAATACGCTACCATGCCTTTGGCTGTATCGAGAATAAGCTTGTGCTGCAATTTGGGGTCTATGCTCACGTTCTTATCATGCAATAGGTTCCACATGCTTCCCGTCATAAACTCTATAATAATAAGTTTTAGTTTTCTGCTCTTCTCCCTCTCTTTCTAGCACCAGTCTAAAAGAAGTGGCGAAGGCAATACCTGTCACAATTGCAAGGTAAGGCGGCTTGGTGCATACGCCTATCAACAAGACTACGTTTGGATGATGCAACTTCCTGCATGGAAAGTGGAAAATAAGAACGAAAAAAATCAGTAAAAAGTGTTATTTAAACGCGAAGAACAAGACCAGGCCAAACAAGAAAGAGCAAAACAAGAATTTTCTCAAATTAGAACAAGATGAAGAAAAGAAACAAGGATATGACAACGAGGACGTACTTCATAATGTTGATTTCCGAAATAAACTCATCCATTTGTGCTTTGGTAAGCTGCTGTTGAATCAGCTTCTTGACGGCTACGTCGGTTCCACGGAACGAAGCCTTATAGACCACTCCAAAGCTGCCCCTCGCGATCTCCCTTGATATCTCCAACTCGTTGTAATCTATCTCCCACTCGTCTCCAATAGACTCGCCAAAGCTTTGACCTTCCGCTGAACCGGTGCTGCCTGATGAATCTCCTCCTGATCCCTTTTGTTGTTGTTGCTGTGGCATTTGTAGCTGCGAGGAACTGTCGGCAAGGTTCATCTTGGCTGCCATTTGATCTGCTATGCCAGCTGCGTCTATGCGAGGGTAAAGAGGTTGCTGCTGTGGCTGTTGTTGCATTTGAAGTTGAGGTTGAGAGTGTTGGTGTACAATCATCGGCTGTTGTTGCATCATTTGATGAGGATGAGGATATTGCTGTTGCGGTGGTGTCATGTAGCCACCAGAGTGTTGAAGTTGTTGCTGCATGTACATTTGTTGTGGTGGTGGGGTGACATAACCTCCGCCTCCTCCTCCGCCATAATATTGTTGTTGCTGCTGCTGTTGTTGGAACTGAGGAGGAGCCAAGCCAGGAGGGTACTGTACTCGTCCGGCGTGTTGTTGGTAGTATTGTTGGTAGGCATTGACGGGCTGTTGCTGGTAAGGCGGGGGCGCTGCTCCTCCAGAGGCCGTCAGCTGATCTGTTCCTTTGTAAGGGATGTAATCGGCAGCGTTTTGGCTGACAGCAATCGTGGAAACGTTAGAAGAAGTGGATGAAGAAGCAGCAGAAGCAGAAGCGGAAGGGGTAACAGAGTTATCAGAGGAAGGAGGGGAATGAGAGTGAGGGGGAGAGGCGGGTTGAGGAAGTTGTGATTGAGAGTGTTGTTTTCGTGGTGACAACGATTGCTTCTCCTTCTCTTTCTTTTCTTTCTTCTTGTGGCCAAAGCCTAAAATACCTCCTCCGCTCTTTCCCTCTTTCTTGTCTTTCTTGTCAGGAGAGAAGAGGCCTCCTTTCTTTTTGAGGGTATCCCCTTTGCCCTCAGAATTTTGTTTTTGTGGTGGTTGTGGTTGAGGTTGTGCCGGTGGGTTTGAAATTGATTCATCTTCCACCTTGTCACGGTTACCCACCGGACGATCGCCTCTCTTACTGAACATGATTGGAAAAAAAATTTGGATAATCGTATAATACAAAGCAAAACAAAAAAAAAATTCTTTTGCCACAGAAAAGAAAGGAGGAGAACGCAACAAAAAAAAAAAAAAACAAATGAGAAAGAAAAAAAAAAAGCCAGGTGACTTTCGTCCAAAGTCTTTCTTTTCTCTCTCCTTCGTTACTGTCCTTTCTCCTCCGTTTTACTTTTCAGCGTTTTTTTTTTTTTTGTTGTGCGGTAATTATTATGTCGACAATCGAATTTTAACGTCGACAGATAAGAGAGAGGATAGGAGATTTGGGAGGCAGATAAAGAGATAGGATAGGAGATAGATGTCGACAGATAGGAGAGAATCAGAAAATTTGGGTTACAGATAAGAGAGAGGATAGGAGATTCGAAGCAAAGAAGAGAAGAGCCAAGCCAGAAACCAATGCGCAACGAAGACAACAACAGAAGAACACTGACGTACCTGCTGGCATCCAGTCGCATCGGCGGAGGGGGTGAGTCGAACGGGTTGAGCGGAGGTGCCGAAGGAGAGGGAGCGGCTGAGCTCTCGTCGCTAGAAGAGGAGGAATGGAGCCGGGATTCCAACATGCCCAGTGGCACGGATTGCATCATCATCTTTCTATCCTCCGAGGGAGAAGAGGAGGTTAAGGATGCCTTTCCTCCTTTGTGCTCCCGGAGGGTGGAAGCTCTGCCTTGCTTTTGTTTCCGTTCTCTTTGTTCCAGGTCCTGCAGCTGCTTTGCTGCCCATTGCTCAGCAAATCGTGCAGTTGGGCCTGGAGAGTCTGGCGCCACATTTTGTCTGCTTTTTGTTTCATCTGTACCGTTTTGTTGTGTTTTAAAAATGTTCTTCAGAAGGAGAAGGCGAAGAGAGAGATGGAGAAGGAAGAGGAGGAGGAGGAGGAGGACAAGATAAGAAGAACAGGAGGAGGACTAGGAGGAGGAGGAGGAGCAAGATGGAGAAGAACAAACAACATTTGGCTTTCGTCACAGCAACAACAACAACGATAACAACAAAGACAGTTGGAGAACACAAATATAACCTTTCTCGTTTTCCTCACGTTCCTCATGGTTGCCATTCGCAGCATTCAAACTCGGTGACCTCTTCTTCTTGCTGTCTTTCTTCCTGATGTTGGCGTTCGTTGCCTCTTCTTCCTTCTCTCCATTCTTCTTCTTCTTCTTTTCTTTTTCATCTTTGGGTGAGGTTGCCCTTCTTTCTCTCCTTCTAGGACTCTTCAGTTCGTGTGAAGGCTTCTCCTCCTCCTCCTGTCCCATCGTTTTGAAGGTAGTAGCAAAGGGAGGCAGCTTCCTCTTCAAATGTAACTTTCTTTTCTCTTTCTTCTTCTTTAGCGTTTGCTCCACCTCTTCCTCGTTCTTCTTCTCGTCTCCTTGTTCTTTCTCTTCTTCCTCTTCTCCTCTTCCTCTTCCCCCTTCATTCTCTCCTTCTCTCTCTTCTTCCTCTCTGGCTTCGTTCTCCTTCTCCTCCGCTCTCTTTTTTCTGCTGCTGCTGCTCTTCTCTTTCTTCTTTTTCTTTGCCTTGGACAGGTCAATGTGTTCCAGTTCGTTGGAGGAAGACAACGAGGGAGGAGTGGCAGAAGCAGCAGTGGAAGAAGAGGCAGAAGCAGAAGAAGAGTTCTTTCGTTCGTGGCGAGTGTTGTTGTTGTTGTTGTTGATGGACTGTCTTATGGCTATCTCTTTGGAAGAGTTTGACGTGGCGCTCGCCTGTGGCTGCGACTGTGGTGGGGGTTGAGGCGACGTGGCAGCCCGTTGTTTGCGAGGGGAGGGCGGCTGCACCGCAGCCCCTTTGCTCGGACGATGAGAAAACATGTGGAGAACTCTCTGCCCTTGGGATGGAGTGGGTTACTCTTTTTTCTATTTTTTCTTCTGGGCAAAGAACGGGGACAGGAGAGAGGACAGGAGAGTGGAATGACGTCATAATACTAGGAATATTTTTCGTCGACTGAAAAGCGTTGATTTTATAGATCACCAATCAAAAATCAAAATAATAGATCATAGATCGGGCATTAAAACTTCAATCTTGATCTGGAGAGACCAACCTCTGCAATTTTGCTTCACGAATCGTGCAGCAACCGGAGAATGTGCACGGATGGTGCTCTGTTAGTGCACGATGAGAGCTGCATTGGAGGTCACATCGAGCAAGAAAGAGTAGAGCAAAGAGATGGAAGAAGAAAGCAAAGGAGGCTCGACCGACTCAACGTGGGACGAAGAGAAGGAGGGGGAGTGTGCGTACGGCCAAGACGTGGTGCAGTTGACAAACAAACAGCTGCTGAGCAGGTACATTTTTTCATCCTATCCAAAAAAAAAAAAAAAACAAACACCTATTTAAACCACTAACAAACAGGTTGCTGTACCCAAATCCGGTTTGTCTCTTGTCGGTGACCTCTCCCTCCGCTGCCAATGTGATGACCATCTCATGGCTCACTTGTGTCAACAATAATGTTTGTCTTTCTTTCTTTCCCTCTCTCTTCTGCTTTGTTTTGTTGTGTTTGCTTCTCATCGAACAAAAAGAACAGGGTCTCATCATTTGTATTGTAAACAAACGACGTTTTACATGTATGCTCTTCTTCATTCCTTTTTTGTCGTGTGTGTCTATCCACTAAGCCAACTCATGTTTTTTCCCCCTCTTTCAACAGCCACGTTTCTTCAACCTGGTTTTTCTTTTGGTATCGCTATCTTCTTTCTTTCTTGTCGTTGCTTTCTTTCTTCCTTCTCTCTTCTTCCTTTCGCTGCGTTCTTTTCTAATTCTTCTTCTTGTTCTTGTTCTTGTTCTTGTTCTTCTTGTCTTCTTATTCTTCTTCTTGTTCTTGTTCTTCTTCTTCTTGTTCTTCTTCTTGTTCTTCTTGTTCTTCTTGTTCTTCTTCTTCTTCTCCTTCTTCTTCTTCTTCTTCGTCTTCTTCTTAAAATAAAAACACAATAGTATTGAATGTACCCATCAAAGGGATGGAGAAGTTGGTCCTGAGCATTGGTGGTAGCTCCGGTCGTAACCAAAACAAATTTGAAAGTTTAGGCATTCCTACATGCAGACCTGGTTCGTTCATTGTTTGTCTCCTCCTCCGTTTCTCCTTTCTCCATTCACTTTTTCTCCTTTCTCCTTTCTTCTTTTGTTTTCTCATTTTCGTTTTGAAGGATGGCTGTCGCTTGACCCAAAGGTAAAACCAGAAGAAGGCAAAGACAAAGGAGAAGCAGCACCACAATCCCTGTTGGCCATAGCCCCATGCGTGGCTCACATCATTTGTCGGATATCCTCAAGACAGGAGCAGGAGGGGCATTACGTCCTCTTCTGCCACCTCCTTTCTGCCTTTGTGAAGGCCGACTATTGGAACGGGAAGACCTTCATCCCACAACGGGAGGACGTGCCTCCCTACTTCACCTTCCTCGGTTCCCAGCAACTGGCTCTCGTTGCTCCCATCGATGCTGCACATTCGTCTTCCCACCAAAAATAATAAACATGTTTTTCTTGGAAAAATTTTAAAAATTATGATTAAAACATTCCATGTCGTCGCGAAAAAATTTGATCGACAGGATAGATCGCTAAACTCCGAACCAATGAGAGGATGCCACGAGAGCTCTCCTTAAACCTAAAAAAACAAAGGCCTGAGGACAAGAGAGAAAGAAAACAAAAGAGCTTTTCGTCTTTGAAGCACAAAGAGAGAGAGAGCAGTGGAAACTGGAACGGAGTGAGTACTAGCAAGCTTCCTCTCGCGCTAGTTGGCGGCGACCAGTTGTGTGTGTGTTTTTTTGAAATTTTTTGGCTTCATGGAAGTGAAGACTAGGAGCAGGGTGAAGAAGGAGGAAGATACACAGATGGTGGCTCATGCTTCTTCTTTAGCGAGCAAGGAGGAGCAGCAGCAACGTGGGGGGTCGGAGAAGAACAAGAGAAAAACAGTGGCGGATGAGATTAAGTTGTTGATCGGCGTGGCTGGCATTTACTTTTTCTACCTTTTCTACGGCATCGTGCAAGAAAGAGTGTGCGTGGTTCTCGCTTTGTGACTTCATTACACACCCTTCTCACACTTTTCTTTCTTCTTCTGCTTCGTCTTTCTCTTCTTCATCCTGCTCTTGTTCTTCTTCCTGTTGTACTTCTGCTGCTTCTTTGTCTTCTTCCGAAAAAACAGAACACAAACAGAATACGGAGAAGAAAAGGAACGGTTCAAGTTCACTCTCTTTCTGGTGTTTATTCAGTGCATCGTCAACGGCGGCTTTGCCAGAGTGTTTGCCATCATCTTTGCCGACCGGTTGCAACAAAGCGGAGGAGGTGGTAAGCAGCAACAGCGGAGAGAGCCAGTTCCTCTCTCGCGGTATGCTTTTGTGTCGTTCACGTATGTGGCGGCCATGTTGAGCAGCAATGCTGCTCTCAACTTTGTGGATTATCCTACTCAGGTTTGATAGCCTCTCTTCTCGTATCTCGTTTTCGTTTCTCGTTCTCGTTCTCGTTCTTGTTCTCCTTTTCTTATGGGTTCTTGTCGTTTCTTTCTTTCTTTCGCTTTATGTGGTGCTTATTGCTGTTCTTTTTTTTTTGTATGTTATGCAAAACAGGTGCTTACAAAGTCGTGTAAGCCTATTCCTGTGATGATAATGGGAGTGTTGGTCTATAGCCGTCACTATGGTTGGAGAAAATGGTTTAGCGTTTTTATGATTTCTGCTGGTATCACCCTTTTCATGATGGATAAGGTATGCTTCTTCTCTTTTTTTTTTCTCCCTCTGTTATTTCGTTTCCTCATTTGTTTGTTTGATTGTTCACGAAATTATTATTATTGCCAGCCGAAGAGCACAGAAGTAGTGAGCGCCACTGCAGAAGCCTCGACGGACTATTGGATAGGTTTATTATACCTGGTGGCCTCTCTCGCTCTGGACAGTCTCACAGGTCCTGCTCAGGACCATCTTAAAACGCTCTACAATCCGTCGTTCATCGACGTTATGTACTATTCTAATATTTGGGCCATTGGTTACATCTTTGCTGGTGAGATTCTCTTTGTTGACGTTCGTTTTTTTTTTTTCTGTATTCTCTCCGTTTTTGGTTTTCCTCTTTTTTTTTTAAATCTTCGTTTTCCCGTTCCCTATCCTGTTCTCACTCACTTCTCCACCATCTACAAAACAGGCATGCTAGTAACAGGCGAGATCATCCCCGCCATTCAGTTCTGCATGAGACACAACACGGTGATCCTCGAGATCGTGGCATTCTCCGTCTGCAGCGCTCTCGGCCAGTTCTTCATCTACTTTACTCTCCACTCCTTTGGCTCCCTCGCGTTGAGCGTGCTGACCACCACCCGCAAGTTCTTCACTATTCTGGCTAGCGTGGTGTGGTTCGGCCACAGCCTCAGTGGCCAAAAGTGGATGGGCATCGCGTTGGTGTTTGGAGGGTTGGCTTTCGACACGATGGGGAAGTACCTGCAAACGGCGACGGTCGGGGAGAAGAAGGAGCTCTCTTTGGAGGATGAACAACAACAACAACACCTGACGAAGAAGAACAAGAAGCGGAATGAGGAGGACAGAAAGGAGAAGAAGGAAGAAGAAGAGGGAGCGGCAACAGTGACGAAGAGAAAGGAAGTTGTGGCGGGGCGGGAGAAAGCGGCTACCTCCGGATGAAAACTATAACCGATGGTTTTTGTGATTTTAAAAAAAGTAGTTTTGGAAGAGAAGAACGCCAAGTCCGGGTTTCAGAAACCATTCTCTCTTCTCTCTTCTCTCTCTCTTCTTTGGACCCCCTTCTCTCTTCTTTTCTTCTCTTCGTCGTTCTCTCTTCTCTCTTCTAAGAGTCGTTCTCTTCTCTCTGCGTCATTCTCTTCTCTTCTCTCTTCTCTTCGTCGTTCTCTCTTCTCTCTTCTAAGAGTCGTTCTCCTCTCTCTCTCTCTCCACCTCTTGACTCTTATGCCGCCAGAGACGACATGAACAACTGAAGTTTCCGCTGGCAACTCCGAGACTCAACAAAGTGCACCTTGCCCTCCCCCCCGACTTTTTTTTTTTTTTTTGCTGCCACCAACGCCAACAATCCTCTCTCCTGCCATGGACAAAGAAAAAAACAAAATTCAGCTCTTTGGGCATCCGCTGAGGGCAGGTTTGAACCAAACACGGAGAGCGGGGAGACGCCGTTGAGTTTAAACGACGATTTCGAAAGTCTGTCAAACGCGTTTGTTTCTGTAAAAAAATTTTTTTTTGTTTGTTTGTTTGTTTGTTGAGTGCCTCCTCTGGCCGGCCCTTAGGTAGTCCCCCGACCCCTCCCTTTTGTTCCTCAGAGAGGGGAGGGGGGGGGGGGGTGGAGGGAAAAAAAAAAGTTACCTCTTTCTTTCTCACAAAAAAAAAACTTTGCATTTTATTTTTCAAATTTTTCTCGCTACCAAAACCAAAAGGAAGGAGGAGGAGGAAGAGCGGGAGGGTGAGGAAGAGAGAGGAACAAAAACAAACAAGGTTCGTGTGGTGAGGGGTTTGGAGGGTTGCGGAAGTCGCTTGTTTTTTTTTTTTCATTTCTTTTCTTATCTTTTGTTTTCCCATCCCTTTTTAAAAAAAACAAGATCATCGTCATTTTTCCCCTCAATGCTGACCGCTCTTTTTTGTTTTTGTAGGATAAAGTCATACGTTTCATCTCTCCGGCCGCAATTCGACCTGAGGTCGCCTCCAGTCTTTGTTTTTTTTTTTGTTGGACCAACCTATTTATTTTTATTCATTGATGTGCTCGTAGCGCAACGCGTTTGTGTTTTCCTCCTCTCTCTTATTTTTTTTTTGGTTCATCATCATCTCTCTTTTGTACTTAGTTGGTTTGGGAGTATCTTTTCTTTTCTTCTTCTTGTGATTATTTTTCCCCCCCTCCCCCTCGCACACTCTCCACTGTGGGTGCGCACGACCTGCCCGACTACACCGCCATCGCCCGTGCGCACACATCCCAACAAGCAAAAGGTTTGTTTGCCTTTCCTCTTTTTTCTCCCCCTTTTCTTTCTTTCTTTTGTGTGACAGAAGGAGAGATCGGCTTTGATTTTCATAGAGCAGGAGAGACGGAGAGAGAGAGAGAGAGAGAGAGAGAGAGAGAGAGAGAGAGAGAACAAACGAATCGAGCAGAAAAATCACATGCAAACCGTCGAAATTTGATGCTGTTTTTGGTTGACAAAAAAAAGTGGGGGGCTTTTCTTTGTGGTGTTTTTGCTTTTGTTTGTTTTTGTTTTGAGAGCTCTCTACGCACCAGATCAGCAGCAGGCAACATTTGATTGTGATTTTGCTTTTTTTTTTTTTTGCATTTCTCTCTTCTTTTCTTTTTCTTCTTCTTCTTTCTCGGAAAGCACCAAAAGGCTTTTCTCTCTCTCTCTCTCTCTCTCTGTCATCTATTTTGTTGTATTTTATTTATTTTATTTATTATTATTATTTTTTTTTTGAGAGAGCCTCTCTCAGATTTTTGTGTGCTGATTGCTTTTTTTTCCCCTCCTCTTCCCTTCCTTGTGAAGAGATTTGAAACCTGGTTTTTTTGAAACGCGTCTAAAGCCTAAAAGCTGCTTACAAGTATGGGGTTGATCCCATCGAAGCGAAGAGACGGGGCCAACAACAACTCTGCCCATCATCACAATGTGGTAGATGGTGGAGGAGGGCCACGCCCTCGCAGCAACAGCCAACACAGCGGTGGCCACCACAGCCACCACCACCACCACCACGGCCATCATAGCCACCGACAGCTGACCCCAGAGGAGGCCAAGCTCCTCACCCCCAACGGACTCTACCCCAGCTGCGATTGGGACAGCAAAGCCGTGAAGAGGCTCATCCTCGAGAAGAAGATTGCCCCCTTCTATCCTGGCAAAGAGGAGAAAACCTCTCCTGATCAAGATGAGTGTCCCATTTGTTTTTTGGTACGCCCACCTTTCCCCTAACTTGTATTACTTTGCTCTCCCTCGCTCTCCCTCTCTAAATTTCTCCATTGTTCACACTCAAAGTACTATGCTGGCGGCCTGAACAGAACGCGATGTTGTAAAAAAGAACTTTGTACAGAATGTTTTCTTCAGATTAAGAAGCCAAATACACCGCCATTGCAGGCCTTGTACGTCGCTCTCTCTCTCTCTCTCTCTCTCTCTCTCACTCTCACTCTCACTCTCTCATTTCTGATCTCTCTTTCTGCCCTAGTTGTCCTTTCTGCAACCGAAACAAATTTTCCATTACTTTTTCCGGCCCAAAAACTCGCGAGGAGCGCGAGGCTGAAGAGCAGGAAGAGAAAAAAGTTTTGGAACTGCAACAAAGGATGAGAGAGGAAGAGATCGAAAGGGACAGACAAAGAGAGGAGAACAAAAGAAAACAACAACAATTGTTGACAGAACAAAAAGGAAAAGAGAAGAACGGAATTGCTGCTTCGACCGAAAACAGTGGGATTAGTGGGAGCATCACCATCACTGTTGGAGAAGACATCAGCTCGGTTACTATTACGGAGGAAGGCGGAGCGACTGCAGATGAAAACGAGGGTAACAATAATCAACAAAGGAAAAAGAAAAGAAAGAGCCCACGAAGAAAAGACGGATCGTTGTCTTCTTCGAAAGAGGATCTTCGGACATCTGCTCAACGTCACAAAAAGAGTACGTCTTCTCTCAATTTTATTGTTTATCGTCATAACTATTTTCTTAATTTTTCTGCTCTTTATGTACTATAGTATCTGGCAGAGAGCAACGAACACTTTCTATGCAGGAAGGCACCTCTTCTAACATCAACACAGTCGTTACCTCAACTTCTTCCCATTCTGCTTCAACGTATCCTCCAGCAGAAGCTTCCTCTACGGGCTCCTCTCCCGAGAAAGACCTTGAGGAACTGATGCTCATGGAGGCCATCCGTTTGTCTTTGTTAGAAAGCAATGGTGATTAAAAACATCCCCAACTTTTCTTCTCATCTTCATTCTCATTTTCTTCACTCTTATATTTATGTATTAATTTTTTTGTATATAAAACAATTTTTAAAATAGATCGTAGCGGCAATAAGAGAGAACAAAATGAACAGCCACAAGAAAATAAGAGCGGAGTAAACGCTGCTTCGTTACCTTCCACTTCTCCTTCTCGTCGCATCTTCATCTTCGATTCTAGCAGTTCCGAGGAAGAAGAAGCAGAAAAAAGAGTTGGAGAGAAAAAGAGTGCCGCTGTCAACAAGAAGAACAAACTTAAACAACAACTGAAACAACAGCAAAGAAAGTCAAGTTCTGCCTCCGCGTCAACGTCTCCGGGGATGATCGATGAAGAGGAGGAGAAAGGCAAAGAAAAGGAAGAGGAGGAAGAAGAGACCCGCACTTCTCGTCCTCACTCCTCTTCCTCTCTCCGTCTGTTAGACGCTCTCGCTCCGCAACAACTTGAAGATGAGGAAGGGGAACAAAGACACAATGACGATGACGATGCCGTTGGGGAGCTCTCTATCCTGCCTTCTCGGCGGTCTACCTCTTCAACTCCTTCAAGGCCAACACACAGAAAGCGAACACTGTCAGCCAAAGAGGCGCCGGAAATGCCGGCTGCTCTTGTCGACTTGCAACATACCCCCTTGGGCGAAGCTGGAGATGGAAGCAACGAAACGGATGAAAAAGAAGAAGCAGAAGAAGAAGAGGAAGAAAAGAGAAAGTCGACAGTTCATCAACAACGACAACGAAGAAAGTCGGAAAAGCTGAAGGGAAAAGAACGAACTCTTGTTTAAACGTTTGCCTCTTCCCTTTACTTTAAACTTATGTTTGTAGCTAGTGATATCATTATTCTGCCAAGCTCTCTTTCAGCCTTTGCAGTTCCGCTTTCAAGTTATCCAAGAACAGCGGGTCCTTCTCCACCATCTTCAAGTACTTTTTGTGATTCTCCTCGTGCTTCTTCTTGCTCTTGGGAAAGAGCTTCTGTAGCTTCTTGCTGACCTCCTTCCCTCCGATCTCCTTGACCGGCAAACCCTCCGCATCAAACTCGCTGTACTTGTCCTTGCCGTAGTCCTCCGGTGGCACCGAGTAGCTCTGCCAGTTCTCAATGTCGCGGGTGAGCGCGACGATGCGGCGTTTGGTCTTTTCAAGGAGTTGCTTGGCCGTGTTTTCTTTCTTGCGTTGCAGCTCTTGCTTCAGGAGCTCAGCCGGGACTGCTGTCCACAAATGAGAACCTAAAGCAAAGGGAACAATATAAGAAAGAGAAATGAGAGAGGGAGAGGAAGAGAGAATAGAGAATAGAGACCTTCATCTTCCAAACGAATGCCATAGTTGGGCATGATCTCATCGCGCAAGTGGTCAGTGAGCTTCAAGAACTCGCTGGAAGGGGCCCCCTTTATCGCCAAATCTCGTATCTTTTTTTTTTCGTTGGGTCAACGAGAGAGAGAGAGAGAGAAAGAGAGAGAGAAAGAGAGAGAAAGAGAGAAACTAAGAAAGAAGAAGAAACCTGTTGCCTCAGAGTGGCCAAAATATCCAAGTAAGGCTTAACCAACCGCGTTTCGGTCTGTTTGTCAACCTCGGACGAACCGCCGGAAGAGGCAGAGGAGGAGGCTGCGCCAAAGCCATACTCTGGGAACTGAATGCCGATCACGTTCAATATCTTGGCCACGTATGCGGCAATCTTATGGACGAGCAATCCACGAATGGGAGTGTTGTTGGAGGTGGAAGCAGAAGCTCCAGTTTTACGGTTGATGTAGATGTTTGTTTCTCGAACAATGTCGAACAGTTTTCTTAAGGCCTAAGAGAGAGGACGGTCTTAGTTGCTCTATTGGGTTTAATAACAGGATAGGATACCTACCTTGGGAGTGTCAAAGTTATTCAAGAAAGCAGCATGCACGGCTTCCTGAATGCTCAGCAGCTTGTCATGAAGCTCCTTCTCTTCCTTTATCCATCTGGTCTCCTCCTCTTCGGGGTTCTTTGCATCAAGAACGATCTTCGAGACGCTTTCAAAGAAGCGAAGCAATACCTTTTCCTTGTTTTGCAGCTCCTCCAATCCGTTCTTTCGATCAAAGTCCATCACGTTGTGCCATGACTGCATCGCAAAGTAGAGACGGATTTGACGAGGAGTTGTTTGCTTCAATACTTCTCTGATGGTGATAAAATTCTTCAGAGACTTTGACATCTTCAAACCGTCAATGTGAAGGTGACCTTTATTGTTTGGTTTTGAATGGAAAAAACAATCGTCAGACAAATAGAATGCAACAGAGAGCGAGAGAGAGCGAGAGAGAGAGAGAGAGAGAGAGCGAGAGTGAGTGAGAGAGAGTGAGAGAGTGAGAGAGAAGAACGAGGTAGAGAGCAAGTAAAGATAAATATGAAAGGTAGCAGTGTGCAATCAAAATAGACAAAGAGCACTAAAAGACAGAAAGAGAAACAGAGAAAACAACTGACCTGAATGAAGGAAATAATTGACCCACTGAGTGCATCCGAAATGAGCCTCCGATTGAGCCAACTCATTATCATGATGAGGAAACCTCAAATCAGAGCCTCCGCTGTGAATGTCCATGTTGTTGCCGAGAATATCGCTGGCCATGGCACTGCATTCGATGTGCCATCCAGGCCTTCCTTTACCCCAGGGAGAGTCCCATGTAGGCTCTCCTGGCTTTGACCTTTTCCACAGAGCAAAGTCGTTTGATGACCTCTTTTCAGCTCCTTGAGAAAGTGCGCCTGTGTTGTTTAAACAAAAGGCATGAAAATCTCAAAGACGTGAAGTAGGAATACATGAAGAGAGAGAGAGAGAGCGAGAGTAAAAAGGAAGCAGACCACAGAAAATAGAAGATACCTTCACCATCTTGCAAGAGTTTTTCATCTCCAACAGACCAGGGCTCGAGTTTACCGTAGTCATGACCTCCCTTGGAGAAGGCCACTGTGTCGAAGTAGACAGAGCCATTGGACTCATAGGCAAATCCGTTCGCAATGATCTTCTCTACATACGCAACAATGTCAGGCACATATTCGGTGACGCGAGTCAAGACATCGGGCATTCTAATTCCTTTGTTGCAACAAGAGCATGTCAACAATTCTTTTCTCTTCGTGATCTCCTCTCTCTCTCTCTCTCTCTCGCTCTCTCTTTCTCTCTTTCTCTCTCTCACTGTCTCTGCAAACAAAACCAAAACAAGAAAAACGTACCCAAAGAAGTCATGTCATCCATAAATTCTTTCTCATACTTGGCAGCGTGCGCTCTGAAGATGTGTTCCTCACGTACGTTCTCTCCGTATTTCTTATCCAACAGTTCGGCCAGCACATCTCTCACCGGCAATGGAGCACTATCTGTCTCCTTCTTCAAGTCCAACAATCCCTCAGCGGTGGACACTTTGGCCAATTCTTCCTCAGAAAGTTTGTTCAGTTCTTCCAACTTGCGTTCCACATGAGTGATCTCCAACAACTTATCCTGCGTCAAACGGAGCTCTGCTCCTTTTTCCATCAACTTTTGAGTCAGCCCCTTTTGGGCTCCGACGTCTTTAAGAGTAAAGGCGGCAGATTCCAACTTGGACTTCTCCTCAAACAACTGTCGTTCTTTCCCCAACAGCTTCATCTTGTAGTCTTCAAAAGCAGAGGTGACGTCGGCGACAACTTGCTTGCTGAGGGAAGCGTGTTGGGACTCGTAGATTTGAACGAGGTGGCCCTTGCGAGCCTTCAGGATGATCTTGTCGTCCACATCGGTTATGTTCATCACTGCAAAGACCTCATAGTTGAAGTAGTCCTCCAGTATTCGGCGGATAATGTCAAACGTGAGATAATTTCTGTTGTAAGGAGAAGCAGAGTGAATGAGAGAGAGAGAGAGAGAGAGAGAGAGAGAGAGAGAGAGAGAGAAGACATAAAAGTGTTTAAACGAGAAGGAGAGAAGCGCGAGCGTACCTGGCATGACCAAAGTGAGCAGAGTCATAGACGGTAGGGCCGCAGATGTACCAAGTGACGCGGTTGCCTTTGGCAGGGATGAACGGCACTTTGGTGCTGGTCAAACTGTTGTAGACCTGCAAGCCTGTTGTTCACCGTTTTTGTTTCAGCTCAGTGAGTGCAAGGTTAACCTCAACAACCGAGCGAGACGAAAAAAAAAAATCCAAACCTTTAAACTCGCCGCCAGAAGGTTGCTTCCATTCCGGCTGTTTGACGGTCTTCTTCGACGCTTTGACCGGTTCCATTCTTCCTTTGTTTGCAAGCAAGTGGTAGCGGAAGTTGAAAAAAAAAAAAAACAAACAAACAAACAAGCGATGTCAGCGAGACTCAAAGAGGATTCTATTTATTTATACGCACCGTTGCTGCTCTCTCCTCTCTCCTCTTTCTTTTTCAGTTGCGCAATTCTTTCTTTTTTCTCTTCTTTTCCTTTTTTTTTTGATTTTTGCTCAGGTTCGACTCCCGACAAAGACAACTTTGATTTTTTTTTGTTGGGGAGTGTTCAAGGGGTTATGAGTTCGACGCTTGGAGAGGACGAGCAGGTTTTTGTTTCTTTTTTGTTAAAAATGAAAAAATGTTAGCCTAAAGGTCACGAGTTCGACGCAGAATACAAGCGGATCTTTTTTTAAAATAGCCTATGACCAGAGAGTCGTGGGTTCGACGCTCACAGAGTACAATTGTCAGAGCAGCTTTTCTCCATTTGAACTTCTTCGCGAATCGGGTAAACGTCCCACCCCACAACGCTAAAAGTCCCACCCCTTCGGAAAACGTCCCACCCCTCAGGTAATTTACCCACCCTAATATGTATTTATAACAACCTATTATTTTTGTGCTATTTTGCCACCAAAGCGTGCGCTGGCCATTATTTTAGAGAGTGGAGAAAAGGGATCAGAAAAATCAAAAATTTATTTTTTAGGGGGCTTTTTTTTTCGTTTTGTTCTTTTGGCCAGTCTTTTCTTTGTCACGCTGGGCACCTTTTCTTCGTTCTGTTCTTTTTTTTGAGGAGAGAGGAGCTTCACGACCTGTGTTTTCTGGTACAGTGGGTTGGGCTTCAGTTGTCGTTTTGGAGAGAGAGGCTTCCTTTTGTCCACTCGGGGATCCTGGTAGTTCACCACGGGTGCGACGCCATAGATCTCTTCCGTTTTACAGTTCTTTTGCCATTGAGAGGTACGCTTTGCTTTGCACTCTTCAAAAATGACAAAAATCAACTTCAGAAAAAGAATCTGCTTGATACAAAAAGTGACAAACATACCACTTTGCGTTTTTGTTTTTTGATTTTGTTGTTTTTTTGGTGCAGCCGCCGCCACCGCCGCTGCCGTTTTCTTTGTTGTTTCAGGTTTTGTTAAATTTGATTGAAAGGTACGTTCGGTTTCTGGTGTTTGTGTGAGGTGTTAGCTAAAAGTAGGAAAGGAGGGAGAGATTTTGTTTAAAAAAAAGAGATACTAACTTAATTCAAGCAAACATTCTTCTGTGAGTCGCAGGTTGGTTGCTACTTTCGGCCTCTTTGTTGTTTTGCGCGGCCTCCCAGGTGATGACTTCCCTGTAGCATATGCGATTGCTTGTTCTGCTTCTTCCTTGCTAGAGTACTCGATTTTTGGCTCCACTGGATGTTGATGCTTTGTTCCTTGATTTTTGTTTGCATTCAGTTTGTCTTTCTCCTTTTCCTTCTCCTCCTCCTCCTTCTCCTCCTTCTCCTCCTTCTCTTCTTTCTTATTGTTGTGTTCTTGTCCTTCAGAAGTTTCTTCCTCAAGATCTCCGCCGTCGTCCTCACCAAGTTCATCCATCGATGGCTCCTCCAACAGTAGCAGCGCCTGCTGTTCCTCGTCCTGTTCATCTCCCTCCTCTCCTTCCACATCTTCATCATCAAGGGTAACAGGCGCTACACGTTGCTCCAGGGAGTCAGTATCATCTGCTTCAACGATGTCATCTTCAACTATTCTTGCCACTTGGGAGGTGCTGCTGTTGGTGCGTCTTGTTTGTCTTTTCAGCCCAAGCTCTAAAAGGTTCTGATCTGAAAATGTTTTCTGTAGATGAGCAGCAAGTCCAAAAACGTGTTTGCACCTCCTACCATAATACCGAAAGTAAGGACAGGTGCATGAAGGCAATTCTATAGTCACGTCGTACTCATTCCATTTGAAAACGCCGTCAGCAAGCTCTACAAAATGTGCGTTCAATCCTTCTTCTACCTCTTTTTCCTCTCTGGCGTTGTTGTTGTCATCGTTTTTGCTGCCATTCTCTATTTCTTCTTTTTCTTTCTGTTTCTCACTCTGTTGGTGCTGTGCCAGCCGCAATCCCTCTTGATATCTCCTCCAAAGCCGGCAAACACCAAGGCTTGGGCGTTGCTGTAGTACATCGATGCGGTTGAGCTCCACATTGTAGCGGCGAAACACATTGTCTGCTAGCGTTAAGACCAAGTTGTGATCCCCTTTGGTGCCTTTGCAGGGGAAATCACGAAGAATGCTACGAAAGATCGTCTCTGTTGCATTGTTGGTATTCCACAAGCCCTCTCGGTACCCAGGACGATCAATGCTTTTCCACGTTGATGCCCATGGAGGAGAAAGCCAGTTCTTGTCAAAGTACTGCCAAAAACGGGTAATCCTCTTTTTTTGGCAATAGTTCTTCATCACTTTTGTTGCTTCTTCCTCTGCATCTTCTGTCATGGCATGTTGCAGTCTTTTTAACAAACCCAATACACTTCCATCATCCTTCCCTTGTTGTTTGGTATTATTGTTAGTTTCTACTTGTATGAGCAACAACGAGAGGGAGAGAGCAGATGCATGAAAGAGAGAGAACAAACCATACTGCGCAACTTTTTTTCTCCACAGTTGTTGTGCATGAAAGTCACACAACACCACCTGAAAGCCAGCACTTGTCGCCCCGTTACGCGCCACCTTGTCTTTGTCGATCATTACGAAGGGTTGCCACGTAGGTTTTGGGGAGTAGATCGTTGTCGTCTGTGTCTCAAAAAAGTGACGAACAGACGAAAGGAAAAAGCGCACAACTGCTGCTCGTTCCTTGCTAGCAACAGCGAAGGCAACAGGCCAGCTCCGTCCCAAGTCATCTTGCACCCCCAGTGCCCAAACGGGGTGATGTGACTTGGATAGCTTGTAGATGCTGTCCAGGCCGACTACATCCTTACCCCATCGCTGAAGCACAGTGACTGCATAAGGCGCGATCAGAAAAATCATCCATGGCCGACGGGCCGCCGTGCGATCAAGGATGTACGTTTCACGGCTCTCCAAAGGTGGGAAAAGGATAGTAGAAGCCAGTTCTGGCCGATTCAAGGCCTCTTGGAGGGCTTCTGCTCTGGGTTGCCCTTTCTTGCCGATTCGCAGTTTTTTCCTTCCGTTGTGGATTACAGTGGCAATCTCCTGCACAGTGGGTACATCCCGAGCATCCTTGACCAGCTCACAAGCGCCCCCCAGCAACATTCGTTGCAGCTCGTGCGCCGTCATTGCTCCTCCTCTCCCATTCATTCCGTCTTCTTTTGTTCCTTGCCCATCCATCTGGCGGAGCCACTGCCGAAGCGCAGGTGTCATAGGCAAAGCGGAAGGCGCGCAAAACCCAGGGCCGTGGCTTTGGGCTTCCTTCTGGATGTAGATGTAGGCAGTGTTTAGCTCATCTCTAAACACCACCCAACGGCTTTGTACTTCACAGTCCTTTAGTTTTTTGTTCTTCTTTCCTCTTGCAGGAGGAGCACAGGCAAAGCCGCCAGAGCAGTGAAGATTCTCGCTGAGTGCAACCTCAAGGACCCCATTCTTCACCTTCTTGACTTTAGGCGCCACCAACACTTTCACTCCTTCAAGGGTGGTCCGCGGATTACTAAGCACCTTCACTCCTGTTCGCTTTGTAAGCCCACGAGTTGATCTCCATTGGACTCGATAAAAGGTCGGAGCATCCTCTCCACCATTGTACAACCGTGAAAGCTGCTGCAATGGAACCTTTCGTTCAAAAATCCACCCGTAAATCTCGGCAAATCTTTTTTTCTTCGCTTCCATAATGAGAAAAAAAAAGGAAAAAACAAAAAGCCAAACAAACAAAAAAGGTGTGTGATGGTTGTGTGTAGCTGTTTCTAGTTGAAAGAAAAAAGTTAAAGAAGAAGACCTTGTTACAACCCAAGAAAAAGTAACGGTAACGTTATTGAAAAAAAAAGGCGGGAACAAAAAGAAAAGTATGGCGGGCAAGAATGGGGAGAGGAATAACCGTTGACCAAGGATACAGCATGCTTTCAATTCCTGACAGTTTCTTTTACAACGGTTATTCCTCTCGCCAAGCAAAGAGAAACACAGTAGCAATGTAACGATAGAGTTACTCATAATTCATGTCACCCTAATAGGTTGGGACTTTTACCTGAGGGGTGGAATTTTTATCGGTGGGGTGGGAAGTTTATGGTCGTGGGGTGGGATATCTACCATTTTTGCACAAAAATAAAATAACAAAATAAAAAAAGCTTTGAAAATGAAATGCAAAAAAAAAAAAGCAGCAAAGAAGATCGGATGATGTTCCTTTGGCTCTTGCTCGCAGTTCTTTGTTGTCCTTGTTCTCTGCTTCTTCTTCTTCTTTGTGGATTTTAGTTAGTAGGATTTTTTGGGGGGTGTTGTCAAATATATCCGAAAAATTATTGCAGTCATGATTCCTGAACGCTATTTTTTATCCGAAGCAGCGATAATTGTTGGAAGAAAATTATGTCGACTTAAATCTGTTTTATCCACGACACCCCCAAAATACATATATTTAATCAACATCCTCTGTAGCTTAGTCGGTAGAGCGTCTGACTGTTAATCAGGAGGTCGTTGGTTCGAGCCCAACCAGAGGAGATTACTTTTTTTTTGCGATACTCACATAGCAAGCGGATAGGCCACCGTTACTTTCTGTGAATCTTAAATCGTTATTTATTATTTTTTTGTATAATTTTTATTTGGTTGTTTCTTTTATTTTCTTTTTTGTTTAAACCGGTAAAAAAAAAAAAACAGAAGAAAGCTTACTGCAAGCTTCTGCCTCTTTCTTTCTTTCTTTCTTTCTTTCTTTCTTTCTTGCGGATCATCAAATGGGTGCCAAGGGGTCGCGGTTGGGTGGGCCTGGTGGGACCGTCGGCGGCGGGGCGGGGGCGGACCTGGAGGCCCTCTGCAAGGCCTACGAGGAGGTCCACCAGACCAACTACGCTGGGGACGGGCGGAAATGCCTGCAGCTGCTGGAGCGCAGGTTCGAGGAGCTGATCAAAGCCAAGGAGGGGAGGGAGGCGCTGCTCTCCTTGTCGCAGGCGCCCTTGCTGGAGATCCTGAAGCGGGACACGTTGGCGGTGAGCAACGAATTCTCCCTGTTCCTGCTGGTGGGAGCCTGGGCCCACCGTCGCGCGGTAAAGCGGCTGGAAGAGCTGGAGAGAAAGCGGGAGGAGGACCGGAGGAAGCAACGCACCGTTAGGATCGCCAGCAAAACGGCCGTCCTCTCCATCAAGCCCGAGCAAAAAGGAGGCGAGGAGGCGGCCAAGAACGAAGAGAGGCAAGGAGAGGACAAGAAGGGACAGCAACAACAACCACAAGCAGCGGACCAGACCAACAACCTCGCCGTGGACAAGCCCAAAATCGATCTTCGGGGATCGGCCGCTCTGTTCCAGCAGCTCAGCCATGGCGTCTCCAAACTGTTGGACGCCTTCGAGGAGGTTTACAGCGACGAGGAGGAAATGGGAGATGACGAGGACGACGAGGATGACGAGGACGACGAGTACGGAGAGGAAGCCATCCTCAAGAAATTGGCGGCGATGGAGAAGGAAGAAGAGGCAGAGAAGAGAAAGCAGGAACAGGAAGAGGATGACGCTGCGGATGCGGAGGAGCTGGAAAAGGAAGAGGCGGAGCTGGCTCAGCGGTTTGGGCAGCGGAAGATGAACCTCAGGGGCACCGCCGGACTGTTTGCGCAGATGAAGGCCGGTGTTTCCAAAGTATGTTGTTTTTATTCTTGCTTGCTTGTTGTTGGTTGGTTCGACTTCAGCACCTTTACTTACCACGCATATGGTGTAACTCTAAGGACACCGAGACCAAGCAGACGAGCGAGAGCACTGCCAAGACTGCAGCGAGGAAGGACAAAGGCAAAGAGAAAGTGGACGTCGCAACAAAGGACAGCGCTGCAAAAGAAAAAGCAAAAGAAAAGGAAAAAGAGACAGAGACCGAGAAGAATGGAGAGGAGAGCGAAGATGATGACGACGGAGAGGATGCTAGAGCCAAGTATGAGCGTGCCGTGGCTGAGCAGAAACGCAAGCAAGAAGAAGAGTGGGAGGAAAAGAAGAAGCAGCTGGCCGAAAAGTTGGAACGTGACAGGGAACAAGAAGAGACGAATAACAAGATCAACGCTCGTGCAGCCAGAAGCGATAGCTCAGAGTCCTCGGATTACTCTTCATCCGAGTCGGAGTCGGATTCAGACTATTCGACCAAGAATGCTGCTCCAAAACGTATATTCTTTTCCTCTTTCCCTACCTTCTTCCTCTCAGCTCTCTCTCTCTCTCTCTCTCTCTCTCTCTTTGGTGGTTTGATTTGCTCTGACCATAGACCATGGTCTTTCCAGAAGCTGTCAAAGAGGAAGAAGAGAAGCCAATAGATCCTGCCATAGAAAAATGGCTCAGCGACCCGGACTACCTCCCGCTGTTACGCGAGTACATGCTCCCTTTCCTGGAACACATTCGCTTTGGCATGATGACACAGCCGCAACTGGGGCTCATCGACTCCATTGCCGATTTTGTTCCTCAGGAGTTATTGACTGAGGTAATGAACCTCACCCTCGTTTCCCCCTCTCTTCCTCTTTCTTCTCCTGTTAATGCTAGAGTCATTTTGTTTGTGGTTTTTTTTTCCAGGCATTTAGGTTTAGAGCGTTGATGAGCGACCCTCAGCGCCACAAAAAGCTCATCAGTCTGAATGAACCGCGGCTTCGTAGTCGTATGTATGGGGCCGTCAAGTGGAACTCCAGGTGGCACAACAAGCGTGTCACTATAAACCCTTCCTCGCTCATAGCTACCCAACAGCATTATGTTTACTCTCTCGCTGTTGGCAGCCCGGGCTTCTCGTATGCTACTTCTCTCTTCTCTCTCTTCTCCTCTCTTGCCGGTTTGCATCTTTAACCCAACAACGAAAAAAACAATATAGCTCTGGAGTTCATGCCTGGTCAGTAAAGGTGGAGGCCCAAGAGATGTATGTTGGCGTTTGTAGGCGTGGCGTGAAGAGCAATCGGTACCTCGGCACCGACAAGTACGGTTGGGGTTGGAATCAGTACAGCTACCGCTACCACAACAACTACAGAACGGGCCAAACGGGTCCCTATGGCTCCAATTATGTGTCGGGCGACTCTATCGGCGTTCTTCTCGACATGGACAAAAGACAGCTCACCTTTTTCCTCAACGGCACATCCCAGGGAGTCGCCTTCAGCAATCTTCCCAAGACCAAACTGTTCGTTCCTCTCTCTCTCTCTCTCTCTCTCTCTCTCTCCTCTTCTTCTTGTGCTAGATCTTCTCCTATCCCTCGGTGTCCATGTGTCTAACAAAAGGTTGGCGGTGATAATCAGGTACCCTGCCGTGACGTTCAGGTATGGTAACATGACGCTAGGTCCTCCGGACTTTGATTTCTGAGAAGAAGCAGCAACACATTTCAATACATTCTTTTTTGTACGTTATTTTGTGAGAAATTAGTTGTTTGTTAAACTCGAACGAAAATAAATAATCCGGAGTCCTCTCTCTCTCTCTCTCTCCTTTGCGCGAAATTGAACGAATGAACTCGCATTCTTATCTCCGAGAAATGGTGGCAAGGAGGGCGGCTGAAGGAGAGGCGAGGCCAACCCACCGCGCGAACTTGGGGTCTGGCAGCTCTTCATTCCTTCCGCTTAGCTCCACCTTATATTCTCGAAGCAGCAGTCCGATGCATGCTTTACTGACTGCAAGGGTATAGCCCGCTCCTTTTAGTTTGTCGTGTTTTTTGTTAGCCAAGCGAAGAACATGGGAAGGTATATTTTAAGTTACTTAAATACCTTTGCAGGCATGAGGGCCAAAGCCGAAGTAAGTAAATTGATTGCCATAGGGAGAAGCGCCTCTAGCGGGGTCGAAACGTTCCGGATAAAAGCGTTCTGGTTGTGGATAGATATTTCTTTGTGACAGAGCAATGAAGGGCAAAATGAGACATTGTTCAACACAAGAGGAAGCGAAATGGACGTAAAGAAGGGCACAACAGGAGGGAGAGAGAGAGAGAAAGAGAGTACGTACTTGTCTTGGTGATGGATGTAAGGGGTAACCAAGACATAGGAGTCCTTAGCAATAGTGGCCAGGTCAACCCGGAATGGCTTGATGACCTTTCGTGGATAGACCGTAAGACTTGAGTAGGATCTGATCACTTCTTTTATGCATTGGTTCAAATAAATAAATTCTGCTGGCTGTGCTTCTTGTTCCTCCAATGCCTTTTGCCTGTTTTCGAAGGTGTTTCATATTTAGCACGCTTCATTTAGTGGCGGGAACAAGAGGTCAAACACATGAATAGAGCCGTACAGTGGTTGCTTATTTTTGGGCAAGAAGAGAGACGCCGCAAGCCAAGTCAAAAGGTTCGCCAGATTGTGGTGGGAGGTTATGAACAGAGAGATCTGAACGTCCAAAATGGCTTCAGTAGATGCCCCTGAATCTATCAGCAGCTGCAGCAGATCCGCTGTTGAGCATTTGGCCCAAGTTCTCAATCTCAGTATGTGGCGAAGGAGAAGAAAGAAGAGAGAGACGAAAGAGAATGGGCAAACCATCTTCAGCAGGCTGGTTGTTTCGTCGTTTTTGCAGCTCAGCCTCAAGCATGTCATGAAGAGCAGCCCTGGTTCGCTTGCAGCGCTGAATGGCAGGGAAAGGCAGGCCGGGCAGCAACAGAGCCGACCACGAGCCCGCGTTCTGCTGCAGCTGCACCATCAGCCGCGTCCAGTGGTGGCCTTTGCTTCTGCCAAAGCTCTCCCCCATAAAGTTAGCAACGTTGATGTCGGCGGCCAATCCCTCCAACCCCGCGTGGAGGTCTTGGAGAGGTTTCTGCTGTTGGCTCCACTCTTCGAACCTGCTTCGCGCGAGCCGCAAAGCGTTTTGTGTCCACCTCTCCATCATGGAAGAAGCCGATGAAGAGAGAGCGAGCACCAGCAGTCGATGACATTCTTGCAGGCGAGAGAGAGGAGGGGCTGAGGAAGACGAGGAGAGCAACGGCCGGACCAGCGGCTGCATTGCTTGGAAGAAGCTGATCTCGTTCTCCTCTGACTCGAAGAAGATGCGATAGTAGCGGCCTCCACGTCCGCCACCGCCGGTGCTACCTGTGTCGATGAGGACCGTGGCATCCACCAACAACAAGTTGACACGGAACACGGGTCCAAACTGAGCGTCACGGAAAAAACAAAAAAGAAAACCATCATTAGAGCGCGTTGATGAAAAGGAAGAGAGAGAGAGAGAGAGAGAACGTTATCGTAGGCCCAGTTCAAGAAATCGTTGGCATCCCACCAGAAGGACAGAGCAGGTCCCACAAAGGGCAACCTCGTGTAGACGCGAGGAGGTGCGCCTTCGTAGTCCGGCTTTGGGCCAAACTACGAGTTGTTGTGTGTTAACATTACCTTAATGATCACAAAAGTTTTGTTAAAAAAAAAAAAGAAATCAACGACGCACCTTTTGCCAGATGGCAAGGACAACCAGCGCAAAGACGGCCACCAACGAGCCCGCCGCCCACCACCACTCCATCTCCCCCTTTTCCTTTCCTTTCCCTTTCTTTGTGCGCCTGCACGGGGGGAACGGTGACGGTTAGGTTAGGGTCTTTTAGGGTTAGGGTTAGCGGCACGGTCATCTATCCAATGATCTACAAATAACATGAAAAACCTCCAATCAAAAATCAATCTTCAGAATCTGATCTGATCTCCTTATTGGGTGGAGAGAAGGCTCTGCCGCCAAGAAACGGCATGTCCGCTTCTTCGGACTCCTTATTGGAGGCCTTCGATGACCTTGGTGAGCTGGTCATTTCCAAACTCTGCGGTACTATGAGCTTGAGGGTGTCTCTGTGGCTTGCAAACAGCAGAGCACTATCTCCTTTATTGGGTGTGGTAGAATCCTCCTAATTTTACTGGACAGTGGCGATAAGCCCCTCCCCATCCACCTCCACTTGGTGGAATGTCAGTATGTGAGCGTCCGGCAGGTCGGCCAATGCCTTTTGGATGGTGAGCATGGCGTTGGCCTGCTTCGTCACCAAAACGAAGAAGCCACCGCCGCCAGCGCCAGTCAAGGCCCAGCCCCAGCTGTGCTCTCTCACCAGCTCTATCATTTGGGTGACCATCGGCGGCTCCACCCCGCCCGCCATCCCTTTCTTCTGTTGCCAGTAGCGAGAGAGACAGCGCCCAAAGCGAGGCAGGTCGGAGGCCAGGATGGCGGCACGCATGTCGTTGGCGTTGGCGAGGAGCTCATCTGTTAGGGAGACTATGTCGGGCAGGCGGGCGTGCCATCTTCGGAGTACGTCTTGCAATAGTCCTCTGGCCAGCCTCGTTCGTCCTATCCATGGAAGGAGAGAGAAGGAGAGAGAAGGAGAGAGAGAGAGAGTAGGAGATTTATTAAAAGAAGAAGAACTGTTTGTGATGCAGGAAGAAGGAGAAAGATACCAGTATAGATCAATAGCAAATGTTGATTGAGCAGCTCTAAAAAGGTGGACGGAACTTCCAGGACATCTACATTTACTTCCAGTGGCAGCTTTGCCGGGGATGTTGTGTACTTAATTCCTATTGGCACGAAAGTGAACATCATTAGATACAGTCTTCCAAAAATTGGTGAGAGGGAGATAGGGAGATAGAGAGATAGAGAATGTGAAATCCAAACCTGGAAAGAGACCGCCAACTTGGTCTTGCCAACCCCCTCCGGTAGTAAGCATCTGTTCCACAAGAATCACAGCATCAACCAGAGAGTCAAGTGTTTTTCTCTCTCCTCTGCTTCCTTCTTTTCCGCTATTACGACCTACAGCCATCTCTACAGCTCGTAGTACCGCACCAGCAAGGATGCTACTCGTACCAAGACCACTTCCCTGTGGCAAGTCTGTGACACAAGCGATTTCCAGCCCTCCACCAATGTTTTGCTTTAATTGTTGTTGCAGAGGAAGCGGAGAAGCAAGATCCACAATACCCATGTACAGGATGATTGTTTTGAGCAAGGCGCCTGCTGCCAGAGGTTGTGCAAAATCGCTCAAGTGGGAGCACTCCCTGCAGCAAAGTTCCGTTGTGTGGGTTATTCCTTCGCTACTTAGATGCATAATAATGATTGGTTCTGGAATCCTTCTTGCCTTTGCTGTGAATTTTTCAATTAGCCCAGAGAGAGAGAGAGAGAGAGAGAGAGAGAGAGAAGGATATGTACCAACAATAGGTTTTTTGCCTTCCATCTTCAAGGCGATGTTAACCACACATCCTCTATGCTCAAAACAAATGGGAGGAGTGTCCGTCCATCCGCCAGCCACATCAATCCGTACTGGTGCTTCCACCACAATCCATTTCCCTTCTCCATCTGCTAGTTTCGGAATAGTATCCATGCCTTTGCCTTCTGGTACGTTTTCAATACTCTCCGGTTGAATTGTTTGCACGCATTTCTTCACCAGAATTTGTGCGGCTCCTTCGTAGTGCCTAGCCGCCCGCATAAGGGCCTCTGGACTTTGCAGCCACCTCTCTCGTTCCATAGCAAGTGCTCCTACCGCCTCTACAAACTTGTTCTTCTCCAACATGTCAAACGCCTCTCTCCATGATCTATTTCGGGCTGGCCCTGACCGCAATCCTGCTTTTCTGCCAGCAAAGGCAACCAAAGCATCGGCAATGCTAGCCAATGTGCGCATCACTATCGTCATTCCTTTGCCTTGTTCCTCTTTTTGTTGTTGTTGTTGGTGAGGCTGGTGGCAATTTATGACCGTGTTTGCGGCAGCGGAAGCAGCTATGCTGTCTAACTTGTAGAGTAACTCCTTTTGCCTTGTGTTAAGCAGCTGATGTTGGCGGCTTTTGTCTTTGGCAAAACGTGCAAACATCCCCAACAAACATTCATCCTTCTTTTGTGTGAGCACCTGTTCTGCAGTTATCAAGTCGATGGAGTATCCTGTTTTTTTGTTTGTGGAACGTTTTCAGTTTAAACAGGTGATGGCGGAGAGAGAGAGAGAGAGCAAGAGAGAGTGATTGTACCGAGATTCCTTCTCCACATGAACTCCGACGCCACATCAGCCAAACGGAAAATGTCTTCTAAGGAGAGGCGAGAGGCACCCAACCAGTCATCGTCAGAAATCGAGTCTTCCTTCCATCTTTGCAGCTCTTTGACGTACTCCGCAGGTTGCTGATACCAACGCAGTACATCAGCCAGGTCAGGGCAGCGTCGTAGCGAATTGGTTGTGTAGTTGAAGTGCACTGGAAACAGCTTCGCATTGTAGAGGAAGCAAGACTTTGGTGGTACTACCGAGAACGAGAATTCGGGTAGAAGTCCTTCATCGCCGTCTTCTTTCTCTTTTTCTGTAGTTTGATCCTTTGAAGTGCGGTGAAGAATGTGAGGCCAGATGTCTTTGGGTCGCCAACCGGACTGTTTTACAAAAGTAGCCCAAGGCATGTTCATGAAGGTTGCAGCAGGATCTTCCAAGGGAAGACGGATGTCATCTCGGATGCCCAAGACAACCCCTGCTAAGCGTTGAGGAAGGCGTAAACTTTCCTCGATAGTTAAGCCTTCTTGATCATGGTTTTTGCTTCTACTTAGTTTTCTTGTGCCGCTGTTCTGGTAATGAAGAGGTGGTTGTTGATAAGGGACTTCATCATCATCTTCTACAGCCAACAATGCAATGTGGGCGACGTAAAGACCATCTCCGATGTCTATTGCTGGTTTTTCGCCGGTTGCCTCTGTGCCGAGACAAGAAAAAGTACTGGCAGGAATG
Organism: Balamuthia mandrillaris; assembly: GCA_031835245.1. Classification (NCBI taxonomy): domain Eukaryota; phylum Discosea; order Longamoebia; family Balamuthiidae; genus Balamuthia; species Balamuthia mandrillaris. Next base: position 81,780 of record JAVKOQ010000155.1, on the reverse strand, counting down.
GTAGAAGAGGTTGAAGATAAGGAGCGAATACCTGAAAGGAAGCAACCTCTGCCTATCCTCAAGTTACAGCCTTGGTCTAGAAGGCAATGTTCGATGATGGTCCCTTCTCCTATGCAAATGTTTCCATCCAGCCTACTGTTAACCACTCGGACGTTCTGAGGTCTCTCACTCTCGTCTTTCTGTCTCTCCCCAGCTGCTGTTGTTGTGTGTTCTCGAGGCTGTAGGCGAAGCTGAATTTCTTTGTCATTCTTGTCCATTGATACGAGTACCGAAGAGCCCACTGACGATCGTGCTATGGCCTTAAACGGAAGAGGAGAGGGAGTAGAAGCTGCAGCCATGGGCTTGGGGCTTGAAGGCTGAAGAAGAAAATCGTGTAACTCCGCCGTAGATCGTAAGTAAACATAGCGAAGCGGCTCATCCTCCACTCTACCATTTGTAATTGCGGACGTCGTCAAACATTTCAGACGAACGGGACGACTGCCCTGACGGAGCGTGTTCCAGAGGACGTTGCGAATCTTTACCACGTTCTCGCGGTTGACAGCGTCCTGCTCTGGCGTAGGCATGGAAAGGTAGGCGGCATGATCGGTTCCCTTTGCGACACATAGCAGCAGGTCCGAGTAGAGCTCAAAATAAACAGGACGGGCGCCGTTGTCCACAGCGAGATACGTGCACAGGTCCAACGGAGGAGTGGCATTCAAGTTGAGCAACCGTTCTGTGACTTGGTGTCCAAAGAAGACGATGCCACTGTACAACAAGACCTTTTCGTCGGTATCCTCGTCGCTGGCGTCGTGGTTGGTGGCGACACAGCTGTTAGATTCGGAGTCGTCATCAATACTGTCATCATCGTCGTCGTTGGTAACATCGTCCTCGACAAAGGCGTTGACATTCTCTTGTGCCAGCTCCTCTAATGTGGCTTCATCTTCCTCGCCGCTATAGTAGACCTCCAATCCATCACCATCTATTGCTTCCACCGTTTGCCTTTTGACTTGCGCTTCATGTTTAGATTTATGTCGTCTTCGAAGAACAGAGGAAGAGGAGGCGGACAGGATGGCGCCAGCTTCTCTCAAAACGCTTCTCGGTTGCCGATAGAGAATGGTCTCCACCTCGCCTGTTCGCGGATCCACCTTGCAGACGCCATGTTGCTCTCCCAATGCCACCGAGGAGGGAATGCCAACCACATAGATGCTGTTCGCTTGCTCTTCTGCCTTTTCACTTTCGGTGTCATTGCAACAGCCCCTCAGCAGAGGAGAAGAACGAGAAGAAGAGGAGCGCGTATCTAGCGAGGAGAAGAGAAAGATAGCTTCCGTGCTGGCCACCATCAACCCTGCCGGTAGCTCTGCACACATCAACAACATTTGAGAAATTAGTTTTTACAGCTGAAAGAGAGAGAGAGAGAGAGAGAGAGAGAGAGAGAGAGACAGAGAGACAGAGAGACAGAGAGACAGAGAGACAGAGAGACAGAGAGCGACAGAGAGAGTTGCGTACCGGGAAACATGTGAGTGAGAGACCTCAACAAAATATCAATAGGGCACAACAGGGAGTGCTCCTCCTCCCACGGCAACGGGGAGAATGCCTTGCCGCACACGTTACCAAAGGGGAGGCGCTGGGCCGCCCCTCCCACGTGCAGCAACAGCACGCGGGCCTCCCGCAGCACCTCCCCGCAGACGTAGTTGAAGCCAGCCTTGGCGGAGAGGTGCTCCGCCACCACGAGGAGGGCGTTGAAGGTGGCCGCGCCGGAGCCCAACCGCCGCCTGCCGCCATGCTGCTGCTCCTCCTCCTCCTCAGCAACGACCGGGTCGGCCACGGAGAGCAAGAGGGTGGAGGGAGGGATCAGGCGGTGGTTGGCGGCGCCACCACGACGCGACTTGAGTTGGTCGAGGTAGGCGGAGGAGACAGCGTGGCTCCCGCCCGTCACTACGATGGCATCCCACGCGATGGAACCTCGCTGCTGCTGCTGCTGCTGCGGGTCCTCGTTCTGCATTTTGTCTCTCTTTTTTTTTTTAATTTTTTTAAATTTTTTTAAATTATTTTTTCAAGTTTTCCTCAAACTTTCTATTTTCTGCCAACAGAATTTCATTTAATGTAGACAAATCTTGTCGACAAAGCAATTTTTGTAGACATGGCAAATTTTTTTTTTTGGCGGCCAAAAGTATTTATTTCTTTGTGGTAGCAAAGGTCAGGGGCTTTGGAGGAGGAGCTTGCGGAAGAGGCTGCGCTCATCGCTCATGAGGTCGGAGGGGGCGCCGTCTTCCACGATCTGCCCAGCGTTCATGACCAACAGCCTATCCAGGTCGTTGAGAGTGTTGAGGCGATGAGCAATCACCACCGTTGTTCGTCCCACCATCAACCGATTCAAAGCCTTTTTGTTATTGATGCCGTCAACGCAATGTTAGATATATTTTTTTTTTAAAAAATCCGCTTCAAGAAAGAACGTTGTCTGTTGCATTTAGTACCTCTTGCACCAGGCGCTCGCTATGACTGTCCAAAGCGGAGGTAGCCTCGTCCAACAGCAGTATCTTTGGGTTCTTGAGAATGGCCCGAGCGATGCAGATGCGCTGCCTCTGACCGCCAGAGAAGGTGACGCCCTTTTGCCCAACGGAAGTGTCGTACTGAGCGGGCAGGCTCTCTATGAAGCTGTGTATGTTGGCCTGCTTGGCGGCTTCTTTCACTTCTTCCATTGTTGCATCTGGGCGTCCTGTTTTTTAGGATTAAATCGTTAGTTGAGTTGTCAATTGCACCAGAGGACATCATGATGGCAAGGATAGAGAAAAAATACGAAGGTTGCAATAACGGACCATAACGAATGTTATCGGCGATGGTCCCAGAAAATAGTTGGTTGTTCTGCATTACTACTCCCTATAACACGCAGCAGAGGCCAAGGGTTTCAGTATAAAAGAGAAGGAGAGAAAGAGAGAACGTACCACATGATTGCGGAACCACTTAATGTCCAAATGTTCAAGATCATAACCATCAATCAACACTCTTCCTTGTTGCACCGAGTAGAACCGCAACAGAAGGGAGATGAGTGTGGACTTGCCACAGCCAGTCCTTCCCACTATACCAAGGCTAGTCCCGGCTGGAATGGTGAAGGAGATGTTGGAGAGAACGCGAACGCCCTTTCTGGTAGGATAGCTGAATCGTACATCCTGAAACTCGACCACGCCTTTGAACTCGTGGTCGGGAATGCGAATCTTGTCTTGTTGCTTCAGCATTGTCGGCGAAGAGGAAGAGGAAAGAGAGCTGGAAGAGAAAGGAGAAGGAGAAGATGGCCTTGCATCGACGGCCAATCTGCCTACAAGCTCTTCCTCGCTTTCGTCCTCGTTCTCGTTTTCATTTTCGCTCGAGGATAAACTATTGTTGTTGCTGTTGGTGTATTCCACATCGTCCTCTTCGTCCTCTTCGTCTTTTACGCCCTTCTTTTCATTGAGGTTGGTACTGCTACTGTTACGGCTACGCGAGAGACCATTGGTGGCAGCTGCAACGGCTTGTGGCGATGTTATTTCTGTCTCTGAGGAGAACAGACTGCCACCAATAGATGAGGGAGAGGAAGAAGTGGTGAGCAACGTGTGTTTAGGCTTTCTATCCAGCAGATGAAACATCCTCTTGCCAGCCCCAACACCTTTTGCCAATTGGCTGATGGTCTGCGGAAGATAGCCAACATATAGGACCACGTCCGTTGCGAACAGCACGTAGGAAAGCATTTCGCTCGTCAGTAGATCACCAGAACCTACCAACTTGCCTGCGTACCATACGCAACCAACCTTTGTGTTTATTGTTTTGAGTACGTTCATTAGCCATACTTCCAAAACTTAAACATTAACAAGCAAACAAGCCATATACGATACCATAGATCCATTCATGATAAACCAGGTCAACGTCTCAAACATGCCATTCATAAGGGCAAGCCTTTGTTTCAGCTCGAAAACAAGGTTCAGAGCCATGCGATACTTGTCCTTGTGGTAGTCTTCTCGGCAGCAGGCATGCACCAAGCGGATGTTGCTCAGTGTTTCTTCTGCTCGATCGGTGGCCTTCGCCGCTGCCTCTAACTCCTGTTCGGTGTAGGCGCTGCCAAACTTGGACTGCAATCCCATCGCAACGCCCATGATTGGACTGCTGCATAGCAGCACCACCGTTAGTTTCCAGGAGAGACTCAACAGGAAAAGTACACCCCCAAGTATTGTCAACAGACTCATTATCAACTCTGCTATTTGCTATTTGTTGTTTGTGGGTTTGGTAGGTATTATTTTTACGGTTAGAATTCTAACAACACTTGAGAGAGAGAAAGAGAGAAAGAGAGAAAGAGAGAAAGAGAGAAAGAGAGAGAGAGAGAGAGAGAGAGAGTGGCGAGGGAAAGAAAGAGGGAGAGTAAGAAAAAGAGAGAGAAGCATACAGAGCTGATGGCATCTTTGATTGTGTCTGTATCGGTGTTCAACCGACTGATGAGATCACCAATGCCTCTCTTGTCAAAGAAACCAACCTCCTTTAATAATAACAACGCAAAATTTAAATGTGTGAATGTTAATGAAGAACACAACAAAGAAGGAGGAGCATAAAACAAAGACGAGAGGAGAGAGAGAGAGAGAGAGAGAGAGAGAAGATAAAGAAAGATGGCAAAACCTGTTTCAAAAGGGAGTCAAGGACAGAGGTCTTGAGGCGCACAGAAAAATGCTCCGCTGCAATAGAGAACAGGCTGACCTTGACGCCATAGAAGAGGGCGTGAGAGGCCAAAATGAGCAGCAAAAGCAAGCAATAGCGGTCAAAAGAGGTGTTCTCCCGAGATGGCAGAAAGAGAGAGGGAAGTGAGCCCGTCGGAATGGCTGATGCCAAGTCCGCCACTGCTGCCGCTGTTAAAGGACGTAGAAGTTTAGTCGTTCAACAAAGAACAAAACGAAGAAGAACAAGAACAAGAACAAGAACAAGAACAAGAACAAGAACAAGAACAAGAACAAGAACAAGAAGAGAGAAACAAGAACAAGAACAAGAAGAGAGGAACAAGAAGAAGAACAAGAAGAGAGAAACAAGAAAGAAGAAGAAGAAGAAGAAGAAGAAGAAGAAGAGCAAGAAGAACAAGAAGAAGAACAAGAAGAAGAAGAAGAAGAAGAAGAAGAAGAAGAAGAACAAGAAGAACAAGAACGAAGAAGAACGAAGAATAACAAGAACGAGAACGAGAAAGGACAAGAACAACACCAGCTACAGAAAACAAAACGAACGAAACGAAAAAAAAATGAGAAAGAAGGGAGAAGTACCTGAAAAAGAGGAGGGATCATAGGAAGAAGAAGTGGAGTTGAAAGAAGAGGGATAAGAAGACGAAAGAGTGGTATTGTGATATGGGCTGTGGTGGAGGTTAGGGGAGGCGGTGATGACGCCCACGATGGTGCCTATGTAGAGGTTGGAGAGGATGTTCATCAGGGCAACCGTGATGGAGGCCACTGTTGCAAACGCCATCAGCCTCAGCTCAGGTCGTAGCAGCCAGCACAACCGAAGCAACAGCCTCAGGGAGGAGACAACCTCCCTTCCCTTGTTTGATTTCTTCTTCCTCTTCTTCTCCTTTTGCTCCTTCTTTTGTGGATTGTTGTGGGAAGAGGGTGCAAGCTTTGTTCCTCCCTCCTGGCCTTCCTCTTCCTCTCTTGCTGCTGGCTCCTTCTTCTTTGGAGGGGCGACCACCACGCAGCCCTCCAGGTCCTTGCCAGCCTTGGCCCTTCTCCTGTTCTGCCTCTTCTTCCTGTTCCGCAGGGCCTTGCGGTCCTCCAACGATGCTTGCGAGGAGGTGGTCGTGAGGACGGTCATGGCGGCCGAAGACGGCGGGAGTATAGCAGCGCTTCCACAAACGCTCATCATTTCCCCCAAAGAGAAATATAATGCTTTGAAGAAGGAGAAATTATTTTTTTTGTTGTTTTGTTTTGTTGATTTCTTCTTTTCTTTTCTTTTTTTGTTGTTTTTGATTTGTTCGACGTTGCTCTTTTATGGAAATTATGCCCTTTTTTGCGGACCAATCAGAAAAGACGAAGAGAAGCTGTTCATCATGACGTCCTGATATTAATTTTCCGCCGTGGTAATTTTTGTCGACATTTGCTGCTTACGTCACGCTTTCGGTTGCCTGGAAACATAATCACCATATGTCGACACTATTAGCTGACGTCACTTCCCTGCAATCGCCTCTCCAGCGGAAAGTTTGCCTTCTCCTGGCAATTTCTCCTGCTGCTCCAAAGGAGAAGGCAAGCTTCGCCATGGCCCTCCGTAGCGTATCTTCTTCTTCTTCTTCTTTGTCTGTTTGTTTGTTTTATATGGATTTTTGTTTTTGGTGGTTACATATCCAAAGGGTTCCATCCACCGGGCACGTCCTCATCATCTGGAAGATCTTCCAGATCATCCACATCGCCGGTGTCCTTTGCCAGCTCCTCCTCTAAAGCGCCTCTCAGCACCCATAATCCCTCCAAATCATAATAACTATGCATACCATGTAAGAAGAAGAATAGAAACATAGAAAGAAAGAAGAACAAGAGAAGGAGAGAATAGAAGATAAGAAAATAACAAACCGTCTGGCGCCAGCAGAGAAAAAGTGCACCACGATATCACCGCAGTCCATTACCATCCAGTCGTTGTTCTCATAGCCCTCGATGGAAACAGGTATGGTTGGGTCCATGTTTCTTTTCCTGGCCCGAACCTGTTGGCCACAAAGGTTGGTTCAAGCATGTTCATCCATTGTAGGTCAAACAAAAGATGGAAGGATGAAGAATAAAAACCGAAGAAGAGAGGAGAGAGAAAGGAGAGAGAAAGGAAGATGAGAGAGATAGAGAGAAAGGAGAGAGAGATAGAGAGAAAGGAGAGAGAGAGGCCAAGGGAACATACAGCAGCCAATATTTTTTCAGCCATGCCACGCATATGCCTGCCGGAGCGCCCCTCCACGGTGATCATGTAGTTGGTGTAGTTACACTTTTGGCTGATGTCGACGGCAAAGAGGCGGAGGGCCTTCTCCTCCTTGAGCAGCCGCACCACGTCCTCAAGGTGCAGCGGCGGGGGGAGGTTCTGGTACTCCGGGTCATGCACGGTGAGGTAGCGCTCCTCCTCCTTCTTCTTGAGGCGCGGCTTCAAGGCCGCCGTCTTGGAGGGCGGGTTGACCAGGCCCACTTGGCCCACAAACTCGACCGGCTGGGAGGTCTCATCGCTCCTTTCTTTCCTTCTGGTGGTGGCGGTCTTCTTCTTCCTGGAGGAGGGGCTTCCCTCTGCGGCAGCAAACTTGTCGATGCCCTTGCGCGTTTTGCGTTGGGAGAGCAAGGCCGATTTCTTGTCGCGGTCGGAGGTGACGGGGGCCAAGCGCTCGTTGTCTTTTGGCTTCTTGGTGGTCTTCTTGGCTGCTGCTCCTCCTCCATGTTGGATGTGCTCTACCGTTTTGCGTTGTTTTTCCAAGTAGCCCTTGCGTGAGGAAGAGGAGGACCTCTTGCCAGAAGAAGAGGAGGAGGAGGAGGAAGAAGAGGAAGTGGCATAGCACGCATAGGAAGAGAGCAAGAAGCGGTTGGGTGGCTTTGCAACAGGAGGGAACAGCGGAGAGGGAGCGACGATGACGGAAGATGCCACAGTTTTTGTGCGTTGGAGATGGAGCGCGGTGGAAGAAGAGAGAAGGCGAGGAAAGAACGCAGTGGAGGGGCTGCATGCAGCACCGCAGTGAAAGGCTCGACCGCGCCAATGGGGTGCAAGCAGGGAGGCACAGGCTTCTCTCTTCATCGTTTTCTTTCTTGTGTGGTTTTTTTTTTGTAAGTTAGCTGACGTGGCGAAGAATGTTAACAATGCATACTATTTGTCTACAAAAAAAGAAAAGACAGGAGCGAAGACAGGAGCGAAGAGAGAAGAGAGAAGAGAGGAGAAGAGAAGAGAGGAGAAGAGAAGAGAAGAGAAGAGAAGAGAAGAGAAGAGAAGAGAAGAGAAGAGAAGAGAAGAGAAGAGAAGAGAAGAGAAGAGAAGAGAAGAGAAGAGAAGAGAAGAGAAGAGAAGAGAAGAGAAGAGAAGAGAAGAGAAGAGAAGAGAAGAGAAGAGAAGAGAAGAGAAGAGAAGAGAAGAGAAGAGGGGTGAAGGGAGAAGTGAAAAAAGTGGACGCCATGGGAGCGAAACAGAAAGAGAAACAAAATTTTATCTAGGAGAATTTGACGGTGATAGGCCTAACGAATTTGAAATACCGCTCGAGCATGTCAAAGATATCCGTGTGTCGCTCTCGGAGCTTCCGCTCAAACTCTTGGAACGAAAGCACCATTACGTGGCTCTCCATTGTTAATTCCCTTGACAGGCCAAAGCTGCTGATTGATTCCTCTGTTGCTGTGTTTGTTCGTTCCACCTCATCCTTTTCTCCCTGTTGCTTCTCGTGTTCCACGTTTTGTTGTTCTCCTTGAAGTACGTTATTGGAGTCTTCTCGCTCTGTAGTCAGTTCAGTTGTGATGGAAGGTATAATCTCTTCTTTCTCTTTTCTCTCCTCCACATCCTCTTTTGTTTTGTCATCATCTGCTTCCTCTTCTTCCGCCTCTGTTGTTTCTTTCTTCTTATTGCCCTTATGTCGCTGCTCGTATTTCTCCCAATCTATGGAAGAAGGACAGCTCATGGCCACCACTCGGCTGCTCCTCTGCTGTTGCTCCATCAGCATAGCCTGTCGAGCGTTCGCTTCTCCTCCTCCCAAAGGAAGAAGCTGTCTGAGTTTCTATTGCTTTTTCGTTGCTGCTGTCGGCGTAGTCGCTGATGCTGACCCCATCGTTTGTCTTCTTCATCATAGGAACTAGCAAAGCTGCTGCTCGTTGTGTCGCTGAAATAACCGCTGCTAGCGGAGGTAGTGTTACTCTCCGTATCTTCTTCTGAGTCGGCATCCGAGTCGTCATCATAATCGTCATCAGCTCCTGCTTTCTCTTTTACATTTTTTCTGTGTTTTGTTTCTCCACTATCTTTTCTTGTTGCTTTGTTTTCTTCGTCTTCCTTTGTTAGTGCCGTTTCTCCTGTAGCATTTCGTTCGGCATTGCCACTTGTTTCCCTTTCTTCTCTTCCTCCTCTTGGATAGAATTCTTGAGAAAGAGAGAGCTCACGAGAACGATGCTGAATGGCTTCCGCCAAAATATCATCAATGTTACTGAAACGGTGGTGTTGATGATGGAGATGATGAGCTTCTCCTCCTGTCACATGATGGCGAAGGTAGTATTGATGAAAGAGATCAGCATTGAGGTAAGAGGCAGCAACTCCGCCATGATGGCCGCGTGGAGAGAGCGGTGAGGCTGGTTCCTGGAAGAGAAGATAGAGACACTCAACTAGATCGGCCATTGCGTCCTCTGTCATTGTTCGCTCCATTGTGAAGATGGCTATGTCCTGGAAAGTAGAAGAGGACGAAGAAGAGAAGGCGCCGTTGAGCAGCACCCATGGATTCGTATCTTCATCCTCGTTCTCGGAGAAGAGCAGGAAGAACACTGTTTGATAAAATGATATGAGGCAATATTAGAGAGGGAGAGGGAGAGAGAGGGAGAGGGAGAGGGAGAGGGAGAGGGAGAGGGAGGGAGAGGGAGAGGGAGAGGGAGCAGAAGGGGTCAGAAAGAACGAACAATGCAATAGTTGATGGGCGGGACCCTTAAGAAGAGGACTCAGCCCGATCACCAACTCACGAAAATCAATAACTTCATCTCGATTAATATCCCAAAACTGGAATAGCCGCTGAACGATCGCAAAAGGTACATCCGCCTAAAGAACAAAAGAAAATTTTAATACTCATCTTTTTGCACCGTGAAAACGAGCAAAGAGACTATACCCAACGCTGTGAAATGGCATTCATTGTAGCTGGGAAGTCAAACAAATCAAGGCCATTTCGCAAACGACTGCTTCGGGTAGCAACTCGGAACTCGCTGTACATGTGCTCCAGTTCTTCACGATTAACTGAGGGAGAACGTTTTGACGACGATTGGATAAGACAGAGAAGGATTAGCAGAGGAGAAAAGAAGAAAGAATACAACGTACATAAGGTGTTTTCCTGTAAATAAACAATGTCCTTGTTTTTGTTTTGTCCCTCCAATTGTGTCTCCGTTACTTGAGTAAACCGTAAACGCCTTTGAAGATTGTTTGTAAAGTTATGAGAGAGAAGTAAAGAGTAGAAGAAAAGAGCAGATAAGAGAAAGGAGCCTACAGCTGATGAATGTAGTCAGGTTGAAAAGTAGGATCCTTTGCAACTTTGAACGCAATCTGTAATAGCGACCAGTGTTACAAGAAAGCAAAGAATGAAACAGCGAGAGAGATGAGACGAGATGAGATCATTAGGAGAGATAGAGAGAAAGCACAAACCTCTAACAATTTGTCAATATCAAAACATTGAGCGAGGAACGAGCGAAGCACACGACCAGCTCTTTGAGGTGAATTTAGCCGTAAAAGAGTGTCTTCATACATTCGTAGAATAGCACACAGAAAACTAAAGAGAATAGAGTGGCCTTCGCAGAAGATACAGTCCCATAACCGAAATACAGCCTTAAATGCGCAGAAACCAAATCGTTGAACGGTTAACAGATTGTTCGCACCGAAAAGAGAAGAGAGAAGAGGGGATATACTTCTGTGGGAAGGGTATAAATAAATAAATGGAGGAGCCAGTGATGAGAAAGATCAATTATCTCGCGTGTGAGTATTTGCATCAAGTGAGGGAGCTTCATTGTCAATAGCTCCACCATCACCTTTTGGTCAACTAACAAGCCGACCTATTACATACATAATGGTTAATCGAGAGACGGAGAGAGACACGAGTATGACACGAGAGAATAGGAGAGAGAGAGAGAGAGAGAGAGAGCAAGAAATACCGAAGATTCAGAAAAATAGTCTTTGAACATGTCTTGAGCAATCTTTGTCAGAAGCCAGAATGCACCTTCTTCATCCGTAACTAACAACAACATGGCTTTTAAAGAGAAAAGTTACATTAGTTTGTAAATCTCAAAAACAACAACACGAAGAAGGACAGGAACAAGATCTAAACACACAAAGAGAGAGAGAGAAAGAGAGAGAGAACGACAAACCAGTAATGTACATAAGAGGTTTAGAATATCCTACATGTAGATCCCACAAGGAGTATGCCGTGAGAACTCGTCCGATGGCAGCTTTGCTGTCGTGATTCGACAGAAAGCTGTGATTGGGGAACCGCTGTTCTTTCAGATCTTGTTCGATTTGGTCCTTGTAGGGAGAACTCTTCTTGGCAGCCATTGCCAAGAGATCGGCATAGTTTTGGGTGCTTGCTTTGGCTTTAGCCTCTGCACCTGACAGCTTATACCAAAGCTTTATGATCCCAAATAACAAAAAGAAAAAAAGAAAAGAAAGAAAATAAAAAAGAAAAATGAGCAAAGGAACCTAAAAATACGAAGAAATGGAAAGAAAAAAGGCGAACCTTGGAGCGTTTTTCATGCGGAATGCCTATCTTGGCCATTCGAGATAACTGTGGCGAGTCGATTTGGATTTCTTTCTCGAGGTGGTGTGTACTTAGGTATTTTTTCCATTCCTTCCTTTGGGCTAGCACTTTGCGATTACAGCACTTCTGTGCAAATCGTGCATAATCTTTCCACATCGACCTATCAATAGCAAAGTCATATTGATCCCTGGGGTACAAATGTAAGTTTTGGTAAGAAAGCCTCTATTAAAAAGGAGCAGCGAAAGACAGAACATGAAGAGGAAACACATGCTACCTTCTGATGCTGTCCGTCCAGGCATCACGAATATGCCAAACCTGCCAATGTCCCAAAATAACGCTGTCTGCCTGTACGCGGTTGTTTCGGCTGTTGGCACCAATATAACAGCCGATATGCGATTTGAAGCCATACGCCTGAAGTTTTCGCTTTCCCTGGTCGTAACGTTCTTTCCTCTGGAATATCTCTCGCTCTTTGACTATGATCTTATCCGCGCGGAGAATGCCATCTGGCAGCACCGTCAAATAGCGGCCATGGAAAGATTTGAAGCTGTAAAACTTTTTGCGTGGTTTGAGCCTGTTGGTTCTCAACACCGTCCGAATTACTTTCTGCTTGATTGTTTTACGTGCTTTCTTTTTCTCTTCTTGTCCTCCTTCTTGTACCTTATTTTTCGTCTCTTCTTTTTCTTGTTGTTTCGTTGCTTCCTTCTGTTCTTCGCTCTCTGCGCCGCCTTCTTCTTCTTGCTCATCCACTTCAATCTCTATTTCCTCTTCTACCCGTTCTTCCACAACCTGCTCCAACTCAGCCTCTGTTTCTTTACAACCTCCGATTCGCTCCATCACCCACGTTTGCCAATCCTTACCAACAATGCCGTTACTACCACCACTACTGCTGCCGTCTCTCAAATAATCACGACTGGTGATGGTTACGTGACCATCTGGCTTTGCTGCTAAATACCGTCCATCATGAGTCATGAGGTACACGGTCCTAATCAAGGGTTCCTCTTCTTCGCCACTGTTTCCTTCTGCTCCTCCCTTTTCTCCTTTTTCTTCTTGCTCTAGTGCTTGTAGACTGGCAATCAGCAGTTGGTGTTGTTGTTGCTGATCGCCATCGCGTGAGCGCCTCAACGGCGAACTTGCTTTTGGGGTTGTTGGAGCAGAGGCTAGTCGAATACTGCGCGATAAGTGAGGACTGCCATGGATATCCAGTCGTGGTTCCAACTCGATGAAATGTTCAAAGTAGAGAAGCTCTCGTTCGATATTGCTCATTTGGTTTTCATCATAGTCCAACGCCTCATTCCTTTGAATAGAATACTTATCACTCCGCAGAGGTTTTTCTTGTTCTTGTTCTTTTGATTCTTGCTTGTGTTGTTGGTTTGCTGGACTCCAAGGGCCGTACCCTTCCATACAATTTCGACGAGGAGGGGTGGTTGCGAGATAGTGAGGCACAATATCGGGTTCTGAGGTGCACTGGCTGCCGTTTTCTTGTTTTGGTCCGCATTTGGCACGCAGTAGAAGAGGAGTATTTGGCTTTGGTTTGGGCGAAAGGCATTTGGGTGTTTTCCTATTGGGCGTTGTGTTGTTGCTCTCTGTCTTACTTTTCAGAAGACGTTGCAAGAGACCCCCGTGTTTTCCAGTGGAGCTAGAGTTATTAACTAGAAGATGTTCTTTTTCGTCTTCTGTGGAGGAAGTGGAGGAGGTAAACTCGTCTTTTGTTGCGGCTGAGGAAGACACCTCAAAGTCCTTGCTGTAGTTGGGAATGACGGCAAACGAACCTAAGAATGTGTCCTCACGTATGTTGTTGATGTAATGGTCTTTGTACTCTGTTATGTATTAATTAGTTTCTTGGAAAAATGAAGAAAGACGTGCGATAACAAAAGAGAGAACAAACTTTCGAAAAGCTCGAGCAAATCCTTGAAATTATTCTGAGTTGCAATGTCTTTGCAAGTTCCTTGTTTACCACGCATCAGTGGATCAGCACCATTCTCCAACAAAAGTTTAGCCACTGCCAAGTCATTGCGATGCGTTGCATAGAACAAACATGTGTCCTTATTGCTGGTTGAATACAAATGAAAAGAGGCATGAGAAAATCAAAATGAAGAAGAATAAGAAGTAGAAGAGGATCAGCGTACTTATTGCGCAAATTAACGTCCACAGGACTATACTTGAGCAAGAGATGAACGGCAATCCAGCTGCCACTCATTGCAGCTTTATGCATTGGGGTCTCTCCTTGCTTGTTTTGTGTGTTGACTTGAGCTCCTCCACTCAACATTTGCAGCAAAACCTGCACGAACAATTCCTTCTCATCACTCTTCAACGTTTGAGTGGATGACTCGTCTTCCGCTTTCTCTTTCATTCTCAAAGCTCTTCCTATGCCACTTTCCGTGCCTTCTTTGCTTTCTGCTTTTTCCGTTTCTTCTGTCGTTGACGTTTTCGTGCCACTTCTCTTTTTTCTGCGACGGATGGGAGAGGTGATAGTAGTTGGGTTGTTGGTTTTTTTGGCTACTCTGGCTTTCTTCAAAGTAACTTCGGCCAAGTAATGCAGAGGCAGGTTGCCATCGGCGCTTTGTACGGTGGGGTCCGCTCCACTGTCCATCAACAGTTTGCATACTTCCAGAAATTGTCCTGCGTGTTTCTCTTGTTCAGCAAACTGACATTTTCTTTACCTCTTTTCTCGTTTATCTCTCTCTCTCTCTCTCTCTCATTCTCTCTCCTCTCCCGCTCGTTTAAAAACAGACCTTTGCAAGCACAATGTAGCGGGGTCCAACCATGCCAATCGGTAACGTTACTGTCTGCTCCTTTCTCCAACAGGGCCGCAACCACTAGCTTCATGCCTTTGCTGCAAGAAAAGTGCAAGGGTGTTTGTCCCCATGTCTCGTCTCTTTCATTGACCGAGCTGACTCCCTGTTCGATGAGTTTTAGGATGAGAGCATAGTCCGGGTTGGAGATATCAAAGGAGGAGGCAGCGCAGCCGATGATAGCTTTGATGATGGGTTGCGTTTCTTTGTTCTCGTCATAGAGGGAAAGAGCGCCACTGTCATCGCTAAAGGGCTTGTTACTATTATGGTTGGAGGCAGCAGCTCTTCGTTTGAGGAAGGAACTGGTGTAGGAGGAGGTTGGCGAGAGAGGATCTTTATGGTTGGGGGAGAGGAGAGAGGAGTCCTTTCGAAGATATGAAGAGGGATCAGCAGTGGAAGTAAGACCGAAAGAAGGATGGTGTGGATGGTACAGGGAGGAGGAAACCAAAGCTTCCTTGCGAAAGTCAGCGATGCTGCGCTGAGCGCCATGGTCCGGAATGACAAAGGAGGAACGTCTTCTTGGTCCATTTTCTTCGTGAGGCAATGCCAAGTCGTAGGACGCCATCCCGCGAAACTGGTGATCATTCTTATTGCTCCCGCCTCGTATGCCTCCTCTCTCTCCGTCCTCATCCTCCGAGGAAGAACCGGACGAGTCTTCTTCGTCTTCCTCGTCCTCTTCCAGAGAAGAAGACGAGGCGGACATGGCATACGGCGAAGAGAGGCTCGACGAGGTGGTGGTCGTCGTTGTGGCCGAAGTCGACGCCGTCGTCTCCCCATCTGAAAAACTGTTGTTGAAGCTCCTCTCCTCGCCCTCTTCGCCTCCCCCAGGAAACACTCTGTCCCTGTTCTGTCGCCAGAACGTCTCGAAGAAGCCGACAAAGGCGGAGGGTCCCAACAGGCGCAGATCCGGGCGAGTGCTGAGGACCAGCTCCCAGTCCCACAGGACCTCGGCCCAGCGGTTGGCCTTGGCCACCACCAGGTCCTTGCCGCGGCCAAAGCGGCGGACCACGATGCGGAAGGTCTTGTCCTTCCATTTGTGAGACTGCAGCACGAATTGAAAGCGACGGTTGGGGTTGTTGCTGTTGTTATGATGCTGAGAATGAGCATGATAAGGGTCGAGGACTTCGCTGTCGCTCATGTTTCCTCCGCCGCCACCGCCACCACTGCCACCGCTACCGCCGTCTTTGCGGAGGTCCTCCCAAAAGGCGGCGCCTGTGATGCTGCATAGTTCCGGCTTGCACAGAGGCATTGGAGGAGGTTTAGTTCGCTAGCCTAACTACTAGTCACGTTTTTCTGCTTCTCTCGGCCTTTTGCTTCTTCTTGTTCTATCTGCGGAGGGAGGGAGGAGGAGAAAACAAACCAAAAATCATCAACAAAGGCGAAAAATAATTATTTTTTTTTTGAAAAGGAGGAGAACTCACCATCAACGTCTTTGTAAGTTCTTGTTTGTTATTTTCGTAAAGAGGCAACGACCCTTTTTTTTTTTCCAAAAGAAAATTGTTGTTTGTAACGATCGGCTTTCGCTCCGTCCGTATTTCTTCTTCGCGCTTGTAAAGTCTTTGGTTTTTTTTTTTTTGAAAATAAAAAAGGGCAGTCGGGACTTACTTACCTCCCCTCCTTTTCACTACACTATTTTCCCTTCCACCACCACAACAACACTATTTTTCCTTCTCTCCCTCCCTCTCCCTCTCCCCACCCACCCACCCCGTTTTCTTCTTCGAAAAACACAAACCGCGGCGGAGCCAGCTCCCCACAAACGAACCACCAAACCAAACAGAAAAAAAAGGGGTCTTCGCTCCTTTTCGTATTGTTCCTCGCCTTCTCTTTATTTGTGTAATTTTCGTTGGTTCATAATTATGGCGCGTAAAAGGATAAATAGATTCAAAATATCGGAACTTTTTGGTGGTTATCGATACATTATTGCAGATAATCGATTTCTATTGTGACAAACTTCCTTTGGTGGTGGTGGTGGCCGTGTGTGCTTGCGGTCCTTCTTCTTCTTCTTGGCCTTCTTCGTGGGTGGTCGTCGGCGTGACAGGGTGATACCACTGCGGCAAGCTCTCGCTCTTTGGGTTGAGGTGATAGTCCAAGAACAGCTCCTCCCCTTCCTCGAGGTCTCGCGTGGCCACCAACACCATCCCTTTCAGCACCCGCTTGCCATTCCGCTCATCCCGCACCTGCCTAAAGGGCAGACAAGGAAGATGAGGCTGGAGATGAAGAGGGATAATCGGCATCACTTCAGCCTCGTCTACTTGTTCTTCTTGCTCTTGCAGATACCAGTCCATTGCGTAACACATGACGTTGGGCCGTTTGCCTGCTGGTGGGTGGTTCACCAGCTGAGCAACTGCCCAGGGATTCCCAAAGAGTGTCGCAAAGTCTAATGCTTCTCCTTCTTCGTCTGCTTGTTCTCGTGTTTCTTTCTTCTTCATTTGTTGGGTTGGTCGTCGTTCTCTGCTCCAAAGGTTTTGAAAGACGGTCTTGGAAATGCCCGTGGCTCTGCCGTCGATGAGCACCTCGTCATGGCGTGTGATAAGGTAGTGGTTGTCTATGTATATATGAGGATAGACTGCAATCATGTCCACTGGAGAGTAGACCACGCCCGAGTAGAAGCAACAAAGCTGACCTCTTCGAAGCGTCTTGTTCTCGCCTCTACTGTTGTGGTTCGCCTTGTGAAGAAAGACTCCAGTGCCAGCGCCTTCAATCCCAGAGTGAGCGGTGACTAAAGCAAAGCCATCCCCTTCCTCCTCGTTGTTGTTGCGTTGAGAGAGTCGATGAGAGCGCTCCAACAAAAGCAAAACCTGAGCGTAGAGCTCCTTGTTCACTGCTGCCTTTTTCTCGGGGATGGAGAGCTGGTGTTGATCGGTTTGTCCTCCAAAGAGCAAGGAATAAAGAGCGAGCACGTCCCTGGCCTCACGCACGCCTCCACCGACATAGTTCTTGGCAAACAATGGCGGTGGTGCGCTTCCCTCACCGCACGAACAAACCGCCGACATGCTTTTTTTGTTTCTTCTGCAAATGACGTCACTGTCGAGGCCGATCTCGATAATCGGCTCTGAACAATCAATGTTCCAATCATAAATCATAATTGTGAGAATATTCGGGCTTTCTGGTCGATTATCGTTAAATATTTTTTGTCGATTCACGCTTTTGTTTTGATTGTAAACATCGTGATAGAAAAATCAGAAAGAAAGAGGAAATGATAGAAAGGATACAAGTGACCTATTGCCAAACACCAGAGGGCGAATTCGTGGGCAAAATAAGATGTGCCAAGGGGTACACCAGCGATGAGGGGTCGACCCAAGGCGAATTGCAACGCAATCTCCGTGGAGGCCTGGCAGCCCTTGGCTACGCGTCTGGAGAGTATGAACTTGTTTGGAACTACGACCCAGCCGGCTTTGAAGACGTGGATTTGTTGTTTGATGAGCAGGAGGCTGATGCCTCAGTAAACCCCATCCACACCCCAACGGACCACAAGGATCGGGCCACTCCGAACTAATGACGGTAAGAACGACTACAGCAATGACCTCGTCACCATCTCATGAGTACCTGCATTATTTCATCCACTACACGAAGCGCACTGCAAAGAAGCATGTGAGCGATGCAATACAATACAAAATGCAAAGTCAAAGAGACGATCGGTGTACAAAGGATGCAGGCAGAAAAGTGTGTTGAAGCTTTATAGGAAGGAGTCTTTAGGAGAAGGTGTGGTCGCGTTATTACAAGATGCAGCAATTCTGCGCTGCCTTTGGGATAAGTTGCCCATGATGAAAGACTCTCTGGAACTTAACTATTGCTTGTTCTTGGTTCAAAGAACTCGGTGAGAAGTGGATGGTCATTTGGAGTTTTATCTAAAATGCCCTGAGCCACCCTGACGTGCAACATGTGAGCCAAGCTCGTAGATAGGAGTGGCGGTATCTCCTCGGTCGCCTCTTCGTTGAAATGGAGATAAGGTTGCAACGTTCCATTCACCAAGAAAAGGCTTTTGCCGAAATCCTCCAATGGTACGTTGTGCATATGCCGGGCGGTCTCAATGCCGTTCATCCGCATCATCTTGTTCAGGAATGGACCCAATGCGGGCTCCTCCTCCCAGGCCTTGGTCTGCCGCATTAGCATGAGTCTTGGTAAGTAAAGGCCTCCCCTCCTGCTCTGCTCCATCTCGTTTTTCAGTTGCGCAATCCATCGTTTGACGTCAACACGGTGATGAGGGTTGACGCTGCTGCTGTCCCGCGAGAAGAGTTGAATGTACTCATCCATGTCCAAAGAGAAAGCGTACTGGCAGTGGCTCTGCCACCGAAGGAAGGCGTCCCAGTTCATGGCGTGCAGCATGTGCTCGTAGGTGTGCCAGGATGGAGGTAGATCCGTCTCAACTAGTATCACCCTGTCCGCCATATTCTGTGACGAAGCTGAAGATGAATAAATCTGAGTCAAGTCTCGGCGAACATCGGCAGCAGATAGGGGTCCTTCTTTGTTGACCGGGTCATCGTCTTCAATATAATCGTGCTTCTTTGGGTTGTTGCCAACAAAGAGGTTGACCATCACCCAGTCCACTCCTACCACGTCGAACATCCATTGAAGCCACACGTGGTCGTCCTTCAACCACGAATACTTCTTCACCACAAAAGCACACACCTCTCCCACTTCTCTTTCTTCTTCCTGTGTAGCTCGTTCTATGATCATTTCCTTATTCTCATCTCTCCAAAAAGGCGCGTTCGCAAAGAACGGATGAGAACTTTTGGTAGGTTTGTCCAAGTCCGGAAGAACTTTCATCGGTCTCAGGAAGTGCAGCACTTCTCTAACAGGTACGAGAACCACCTCTCCCACCACATGAATGGCAAATGCCGCATACCGACATTTACTTGCCTCATCCTGTCTATCACAAATGTAGGCAGACGGGGAAGAAAGGTCGGTAAAGGCGCAGCGAATGATGAGGTCCAAATGCTTCACCTTCTGTCGTCGTCTATAACGAAAGTTTTTGGGTTGTTGGGCGTGACAGCGTTCCGCTGCTTGTTTGTTCGCTCCGAAGAAGGCAGAAGAAGAAGAAGAATAAGTCCACAGTTCAACAGTTGAAAAGAAGCTGAGAACAGGTTTTAAGGCGAGTGAAGCGTCTATGGTTGCATGGAACTGAAAGATGCTTTTGTTCCCTTTGATGTCAGCAAAGGTGAGTGGAATGGCAGATGAAGGGAGTTGATGGGCCGGAGGGAAGCTGCGATGGTCTTGAGAGGCGGAGACGACGTGAAAGAGACCATTCAAGGTGCGATGGCGCTCCCATGAAATGCGAAAGAAGGAAGTCGGCACGTTTGTTTGCTCTTTCCGTTGCGTAATGCTGCTATGGTTGAACGGTTTCGGCGGCAGCGGAAAAGAAACAGAAGAAGAAAAGGAGGGCAAGTGGAAAAGAGAACTGAGGCCGCAAAAGACGGTAACAAAAAGGAACAGCAAAAAGTAGCGTTGCCGTGGCCTCTGCCGGGGTTGTGGCAGCATCACGCAACACCTCCTCCGTGTTTTTGCTTTTCCGATGTATTTTCAGTGTAGATTTCAAGAGTAGATCTAATTAATAAAATCAGATGAAAATTAATGCCTTAATTTCGATAACAATCGTGATAAAAACAAACTAATCGATAAATAAGAATGAATCGGAAATAATCGGTGGTTGAGGTTTTTTGTAGACAAAAGAGAGAGAAAAAAAAGGAGGACGATCACTTGGGTTGGGGAGGCTGGTACGGGGTGAGCAACATTTGGGAGAAAGAGCGAAGGGACTCCACCCCACGAATCTCCTCCTTTTGCAAGGGCAGCCTCACCACGTGGAAGTCCTCGTAGAGGTCGTAGATCTGCTCTATGTACTTGGATTGCATTCGTGAACGAGCAACACAAAGGTCACAATCCTCTGCGATAGGTCATTTGCAAGTGAGAAACGTGTTTTTTTTGGTCCCCAAAAAAAAAGTATTGAAAGAAGAAGCAAGAGAGAGAGAGAGAGAGAGAGAGAGAGAGAGAGAAAGAGGGAGGGAGAGAAGCAATAGAACAGCATAATTACTTTTCTCGGGAAAGAGGACTTGGTTGATGATGATGTTTTGCGTGTCGATTTCAAACTTGTTCAGCTCCTGAACAAGACGCTCTGTTTCATAGAGGGACAAAAACTCAGGAATACAGACGCAAATGAATGTTGTCATGTCCTAAAAGAGAAACGATTTAAATAAACAACTTGCGTAAGAACATAGAAATATTTTCTTGTAGAAATAAGAAAGCAAAAGAGAGGGAAGAGAGGAAAACATACAGGATTCTTAAATTGAGTGTTCACTTCCTCGATGATCTTCTTTGTTTGTTCCATCTTGCCGGTCATGAGTTCCTCACTATCGCCCATGTTGAACATTGATGTTATCTTGTTTTATGTAAAGTTAGAAAATAGCAAACCAAAGGTTACCAACGAAACGCAAAAACGAATGAACAGAACAGAAAGAAATGGACAGGAACGAAAACAAGATAGAGAGAGGAAGCTAAGTAGCAAGAAGAAAGAAGTCAAAAAGTTGAAGGAACAAACCTGTTGGAAGAGGCCGCCAAATTTGGACTTGAGGGACATGAGCTTGCCAATTCCTTTTTCCAACAAGCTGGGGAAAGATAACAAGCGCAGCGTATGGCCAGTTGGCGCTGTGTCAAACACAATCACAGAAAACTTCATGCTTTGTACCAATCTAACAGTGGTGTTTTTAAAAGATATAAGAGGGAGCAAAGAACACAGTCTGAGGGACACGTATAATAGAGAAAGGGAACGAAAAAAGAAGAGGGAAGAGAACAGAAAGAAGTGGAGAAGGAGCACTTACTTCATTACTTCAGCAAAGCCCATGGCCTCATCAATGCCAGGCAAGGAGTTTGTGAGCTCCTCCAACATGGCGCTGCCTGCCTGTACACCCAACATAGACTCCAGCTCTTCCGACTCCACAGTTGGATCGATTTCCTGTTGTTTTTTATTTTCCACAGGAAAGTGGGAGAGAGAGAGAGAGAGAGAGAGAGAGAGAGAGAGAGAGTAGGAAAGAGAAAAGAGGAAGGAGAGTTAACGCTCCAGTGAAATGAAATCAGATTGAAAAAAAAAACGCACCATTGCAAAGAGGTTATCAAAGCCATGCACAGCAGTGGGCTCCTTGGTGAACTTCTGGCCAAAGGCGTCGCTGAGGTTGTGAGCGGGGTCCGTGGAGATGATCAGCACAGACTCCCTGCGCTTGGCCAGCTGCACGGCCACGCTGCAGCTGCACGTGGTCTTGCCCACGCCTCCTTTGCCCCCCACAAAGATCCATTTGAGTGACTCCTTCTCCACCAGGTTCACCAACGTGGGCTCAAGCTCTTCGAAATCAGAGTCTTCTGCATCGAGTTGTGGCTTCTCCATTCTTTTTTGAATTTTTTGTTGTTTTGCTGCTCTCTCTTTTGCTGCTGCTACTCCGTTTGTTGCTTTGTATTTTTGGTCGACTTGAATAATTTTTTTTTTGTTGACTAAAATTATTTTGTCAACTTTTGATGACGTGTCGGTATTGGAGGTCAAATTCATCTGCAGGGCTGCAGTTTTCGTGCTGTTTTTGAGTGATTTTTTTTTGAAAAATGGTTGGACAGAAAGAGATCGTAATGTGTCGACAATAAGTAGCTGTGTTCAGCTGTGTTTTTAGACATGTTTGGGCGAGTTCTTCTTCCTGAAGGTCGACCTTCGAAGGTCTCCGAAGGTCGGGTTTTGTTTGTTCGAGAAGGTTGTCTTAAGATGGAGGAGTGACTTGTACTCGAAGAATGACAAGAGGGGCATCGGATGGAAGCGTGTCCGCAGTAAGCAATGGCTGATGCAGCGGCCAGAGTCGCATGTCTCTGTCGACGAGACCGCACTGAATTATCACCACGAAAGACTTTGATTGTTGTCTCCTGTTTTGTTTCCCTTTTTCATCTTCATCTACTTCTTCTTCGTCTTCCTCTTCTTCCTCTCTTCGTTCACCAAGATGGGAGCTTGTAGGAAAATGCAACAAGCAAGTAGCAGTAAAGGAGTCATCGCGAGGTTTTACGTGCAAAAGTTTCACGCCCTCTCCAGAAAAATCCATTCGTTCCTTTTTTGAAGAAGAGAAATTAATGATAACAAGAGAAGAGAGAAGAACGAGAGAGGAGAGAAACGAGAAGAGAAACGAGAAGAGAATGAATACAGAAGGGAGCAGTTTGGTTTGGGCTTGTTGGAGTTGTTTAAAGGCCTTTTCTCGCATAGTGCATATCCGAAGTTGCACATTTTGAATTTCTTAGGTTTCGTTAGTTAGTTACCACTTTAAAGACAAGCAATAGACATTAAACATGTTGAGGAGGAGGTACTATGTTTTTGTAGGACAGCAGGAGCAGCAGAAACAATCAGACCAGAAATGTCCAACACCAAACCCGAAGTACTTGATAGTTGATGAATCGTGCCTACGTTTTGGGTGACCGTCTTAGATTGTAACGTTGTTGATAGCTTAAAACCAAAAGAGGTGAACGAGTCAATGAAAAGAAAGCGAGAGGAAGAGAAAGCAAAGGAGAGAGGAGAGACAAACCTGAACAGATATGGATGGTTTGCAACAAAAGAAATATGGTGGATAGCAAGCGGGTACTTTACAAAGTAATTCATATACGATTTCCTCTAAATACTTTGCACAATCAAGCCGACTAAGGGAGATACTTCTGAAGCTGCCATGGATAGTTCTCTGCGAATTAAAGAAAGAATCTATCAACTATTTCAAAAAACCAATGGAAAATAAAAGCTGAAATAAAGATCGAACATGTGTTTCTTGGGAGCGGTGCTGGTAGAGTTTAAAGATCATACGAGAACAGGCGTAGTAGAGAGGGGGCTGGGCGCTAGATGATTCTTCGGTGCCAAATGCTTGTGGTAGGCTTTGTGAACAAGAAGATTATCAGTTCTGATGCGTTAGCATTCGCGGAAGATAAAAAGTCTTACCTGGCTTTCCTGATTTCATCTTCAGCTAGCATCTCCATGAGAAACGCTAGAATGGAGCATGCAGTTGTGTGCCTATAGCGTGCATAATATAATTTAAGAGAGAGAAAGAGAGAGAAAGAGAGAGAGAGAGAAGGACAAGTAAAAAGGAAAATGCATACGCTTCAAGCAGCAAGTAGCTGCTCTGATCAATATCAAAAAAGGAATGCTTGAGATTGGCGAAAGTTTCCGCAAGACGGAGAAACATATTGGCAGCAGAGCGTGCCGAGGAAGAGAGATATCTGCTCAAAGGCGCCTGAAGAGGGATTTCACGGGTGACGGCCAGCGCGGTGATCAATGTTTGCAGGAAGTTTGTACGAAGTTCTAAATAATGTTGCTGGAAGTAAAGAGGGCTGGATGGTGTAACTGCACTCTGAGTAGCATTTTTTGAAAGAAAAGGCGTTAAAAAAACGGACACCCCAACAAACTTAGTCTTTGGTTAAAGAAAGAAAAGGCAGTGATACCTTAATAAGTGTTTGAGCGCGATGAAGCAAGACCAACACATTATCCATGGTGATGATGTTTCCAGATATTGCTTCTGAGCTTGAGGCGGAGGTATGGTTATTTTCTTGGCGACAAAGAAAGGATGAGGCGTTAGTCTCTGCCTCAGAGATGATAGCAAGCGCTTTTAGCCAATAAAAGAAGAACTCCGATTCCACTCTTTGGCTTAGGGCTTCGAATATATCAGAAGAGAGAGCGTGGTATGCATGGCAAAAGGCATGGCGACCGATCATGAAGCAGCTCCAGTCGTAGTTGACGTTTTTCTTTAATAACTCTTCCGTTACTGGCAACAACAGCTTCATTGGATCGCATTGCTGTTGTTTGGTATTGCCGTAGGCTATGAAGAAAACACGGAAGAGTGTGTGCTGATGCAGTTGGAAGGAAATAAAATGAGATAGCGAAGAATAGGTAGATAAAGGAGCAGGAAGAAACGTACCAATAAAGAAGAGGGCAACACCGAAGGTCCAGAAAGACATTTAAGTACATAAGACGTGAGGTGTGGCAAATAGGGTAGAAGAATAGAGGCTGCTGAATTTTTGGGGTCGTTCTCCAGCACACCAGCTGAAACATTGATACAACACTTGAGCAAACATTTACAAAGCAAAACAGCGGCATCATCTGAAGTTTAAAAAGCAATGAGTAAAAAGAAATATAAGAAAAAAGAGAAAAAAGCGCGTACATGAGACGGAAGGTAATAGTGACACAGTCATTCCAGCCACATCGGAAAGAATGGAAGGTTTGCAAATTACCAGCCGCGTTAAAGAAGTCAAGTAGCCTTTCAATGCCGAGTTGGTAATTGTTTGTTCCTGACGTTGCTTTAGTGCTGTTTCGTCGTCACTATCTTCTTCTCGTCTTTCACCTCCTTCCGTTCGGTTCTTGTTTTCTTCCAGTTGCATGTCTTCCTGTTCGATTGTTATTTCTTTTCCTTTTCCTTGTTCTTGTACCTTTGCTTCCAACAGGCAGCAGCTAACAAGCGTACAAAGTGAATCCGCCAAAATATACAACAACGGATCGTCTGTTTCTTCTTTTTTCTGCTCTTCCTGTTCTTTGACCTTTGGGTTTTCCACATCCATCATTATTGCAGTCCTCATTTTCTCCTTTCTTTCGTTGTTTCTGCTTTTTGTCAGTTGTGAAATGAAGATCGTTGTCACCACTTCTGCAGATAGTGCACTGATTATCTTGTCGTGATGATACATCAACTCTTCCAACACATCAAACGGAGGCGGTAACAACGCCAGTAACTCATCTTCTTCTCCACGTTCTTTTTCTTTGTCGTTCTCTTTTTCTTCTCGTAGTCTGCTACTTTGTTGCTGAGCTTTTCGCAAAAATGGAGAATCATACTGCTTCGAAAGAGTCCTCAGCAAGACGAGAATGGAGCGCAAGACGGGAGTGTAAGCCGAACGGCTCAACATGTCTATCAAGTCGGACGTTCGGAAAGGATCGTGATCCTTGTCTTCGGTTTGAGTGATCCATGTGCTGTGGCGAGCAGCGAATTTGTTAAGATTGCTCAAGCAAAGCAATTTTACACTCAATCGTGGATCTTCTTTCAAGTATTTCAGCAGCAGCTCTATCTATGGAGAGTGAGAAAAAGCACTTTATAAGAACTGAAGGGAGGGAGGGAGAGAGAAAGCGGAGAGCGGAGAATTGAATGGTGCTAACCTGTGAGGGCACGTTCAATAAAGATCTGTGACTGAGACATGAAAGAGTGTCCAATGTCGCTAGTACGAACTCCTTTGTTGGAAACACGTCCAATAATTGTGTGCAAATCGTTCTCGCCTAACCCAAGAAAATTCATCAGACCGAGGGAGGGAGGGAGGGAGAAACAAAGGTTTGAAGAAAAAACCTTGGCAGACATTTGAGCATCATGGTGCATGTGCCGAAAGATGCGTATGATAGTAAGCTTGGTTTCAGGAGGAGTGGTAAGCGCGTGTATCCTGGTGGCCAGCTGGTCGATGACACTGATAGCAAACACGGGAGAGTGGGCACAGATCCTGTCCATGGCGAATAACGTGGCCTGTAGCTCAAGCTCGTGGTATGACCCCAAACAATTTCGTATCCTATAGGATGGAATAGTGGCTTAAAAATAAGAATACAGAAAAAGAAAGATGAAAAGGAACAAGAGCAAGAGCAAGCACAAACAACAGGGCCAACCGAGAACACAAGAGAGAAAGAGGGACAGGAGAGAGCTAAAGTACCCATGCTGAATAAGAAGGTGGTTTGCAACAAGGTGAGGAACACTGGAAAGGGTTCTGCAGTGTAACAACAAGTTAGTTCGTGATGGTACAGGAAGAGCTGAGAGAGAGAGAGAGAGAGAGAGAGAGAGAGAGAGAGCAGAGGAGAGTGTAGATGAGAGTAGAACGAGAGAGAATGAGAGAGAAAGCGTGGAGAGTAGAGAGAACGAGAGAGCAAAGAGAAGGTGGTATTCACCGTAGAGTGAGGGCGCGTGCAATGGGGTCATTGCTCTGCAACACGCTGTGTATGCGACGCAGGACGTCCTCTATGTTGAGTATGTTGCTCAACTGGGACTCGCTCCGCCGCAAAATGAGGCAAATGCAATACCTCACAAAGTTGGTCCTATTTGTTTTTTGGTGAGCGGAGAGATGAGCTGCTGATCCCTTTTTACAGAGAGAGCTGAAGGTTTACCCGGTTCTGAACAAGTAAGAAAGCTTCAGGGCAGCGGTGTTGACGATGATGGGCCAAGGAAAGCTGGACAGCAGCCTGCCAAAGAAGATGACGGCCTCCACCTGCTCCCCGCTCTTCTCGGAGCGAAGACCTCGATCCAGCTCCAGCAAGATCTGGAGCGGCTCCACCGCATTTTTCTTCTCCGAGAACAAAGGGAACAGCGAATTCGGAGGCAAGGAAGTGGCAGCAGAGGAGCCCGCAGAGCGTACCGCCAGCGCGGAGGAAGGCGCACTCCCTCCTCCTTCCATCCCTTTTGTTTGTTGCTTCTCTTTTTTTTTTTTTTGGGTAATCTGGACAAAGTTTTCTTGAATCTGATCCATTTCAAGTAACAAATTGCTGTGATGACGTCACGATGTTAGCGGAAATGTAGTGCAAGCTGCTGATGTCATGCGTATTTTTATTTTATGAAAAGGGACAAAAAGTGTCTAACTTTCGCTTGGCTGCATTCCTTCTCTAGTGCAGCTTCTCTTGCGCCTTGCCGCTGGTGCTCGCGGAAGAACTGGAAGAGGAGGAGCTGCCTTCCTCCAAGCTGGACAATCTGTCCTCTCTGACCAGCACCTCAAACACGTCCTTCTGCACCTCCTCCCCATTGAAGGCCAGGGTCATGCCTCCTTTCAGATGGCTGCCAGCCTTGCCGGGGTGCACGCCCCCCGCGTGCTTGGCCCTGGCGATGAAAAGGGGCTTGCCGTCCTTCTCCTGGCCCGCCTGCAGGGCTCCTTTCGGCATGTCCACCAGCTCGGCCAGGTGTTCTCCCAACGGACGGCCCAAGGGACCCTTGTACCTGTCCCTCCAATCATGCAAGCCGGTCGTGGCGGCTGCGGGTCTTCCAGAGGGAGCCGTGGCCTCTTGTTGGCCGCCATGCTCCCTCCTCCATTGGAGCTTCTCCCGTTCCAGCTTCTTGGAGGGCACTCTCTTCCAACGCAGCTCCACCCAGTCCTTCGGGCCCTCCACGCACAGCACCTCGTACTCTGCCCCTTGGCCCCCAGGTTGCGCAGGAGGAGGCCTGCTCTCCGCTGCGGCGCTGCTCGTCGTCGTCATGGGCCTGCCCCCCACGAGCTCCCTCCCGCCAAAGGCGAAATGGCAGTCCTTGAGGTGCGGCCCCGCTTTGCCCAGGTGCACGCCCCCCTCGTGGGGCTTCCTGGCGATGTAGAGCGGGGTCCGCCCGTCCGCCTCGTACCCCGCCACCAAGGCGTTGGCCGGCGGCGCCTCTCCGGCTTTCACTTTGCACCAACTCATTTGTTGTTGTTTTTGTTCTGTTGTTGTTGTTGTTGTTGTTGTTTAAACTTTTGGTTATAAAAAGTTTGGGAACCTGCGAATGCGTTTGTCAGAGAACAAAAGAGAGAAGAGAGAAGAGAGGGAGAGAGGTTGAACGGTTGCAAGAGCGAGAGAACTGAGGAAGAGGTTTTCAGTTTGTTTTTTTTTTTTTTTGAAAAGTTCAGAAAGAATGCAGAAAATTGGAGTGGAAGTGCTGAGCATTACACAGACAATTCCGCACACTTGAAAAAACACAAAGAAAAGAGAGCACAGAAGAAACGACAAAGCATGAGAAAGAAACGACATCAAAGAAAGAAACGACAAGAAAGAAAGAAAGAAAGAAAGAAAGAAAGAAAGAAAGAAAGAAAGAAAGAAAGAAAGAAAGAAAGAAAGAAAGAAAGAAAGAAACGACAAGAAAGAAAGAAAGAACTGCAAAGAAGAGCAAAGTAAAATAGCTATCTATATTACGTGAGCGATGATCGCAACGGAGCAAAGCAAGAGCTTTTATCACCCGGTCACATAATGGGCGGGAAGAGGGGCATCTGGACGGAAGGAGAGGTTGAGTCCATGACAGCACATCTGCACGGCAGGGTACAAAGGTCCCTTGATCCCACGAAGCGGCTCGTCCAGCAACGGCAGGCCGTTGTGGTAAAAGTTGAGAAGGCCTTGCCCGCTGGTGTTGTCGTAGAGGACCCCCACCCTGCTGCCGGAGCGGAAGGTTATGGGCCTTTTTGCCTTGTTCAGGGTCTTGCCACGGTGTTCCACCACCCCAAAGTTCAGATTGAATGCCCATCCTGTTGTGTTGAGTGTGCTTGTGTGTAAGCAAGAAAGACAGAACGTGATCATGACCAAAGGGGTTTGCAGGTGCGACGCAAGCGGGGGGTACCTTTTTTGCTAAAGTTCAATGGATAGACCCGAGCGCCTGCATAAAAGGGCAGGTCAGACCTCACCGAGATGGGCAGGTCCTTCAAAGGGACCTCCGTGACCACCCCAACAGCCGTCTGACAGCCCCAACCGTCCTGCCT
This sequence comes from Balamuthia mandrillaris, assembly GCA_031835245.1. Lineage (NCBI taxonomy): Eukaryota > Discosea > Longamoebia > Balamuthiidae > Balamuthia > Balamuthia mandrillaris. The sequence goes on along the minus strand of JAVKOQ010000155.1, from coordinate 53,154 downwards.
GGACTTTATCCTGCAAAGCACCTCAAAGTAGGTGACACAATTGCCAGGCATCCTGGTGGTGGCCGTCACAACGCAGCCAAGAGGCAGGGTGTTGCCGCAGGGAGAGGGCCGTTTTATGACCGTGCGCAGCGTCTTGGAAAGCGCGATGTACTCGGGCTCGCTGACGTCGTTGGGATTCCAGGTGGAGCGTTGAAAGAGGGCCGCCCACAAGGCGGGGTCATTGGCGTCGCTGAACCAGGTCTTGCAGGTGCGGAGGGCTGCGGCCAGGCCTCTGTCGTCCAGGAAGGAGAAGACGTGTTGCCTGATATCGGGAGGAAGGCATAAAATGTTGAGAGCAGGCTTTGATGAAGCGGCTTTGATGGGCGCAGCGACAGCGGGAGGAAGAGGGGAGGAAGCGAGACTGACGTGCTCGGGGTGCGGGCGTGTGCCGCAGCAATCGGGACAGGTGCACAGCGGAAGCAGGCCCAGTTGCTTCATGCGTTTGGAGTAGCACTGCGGCAAGTGAAAAAGCAGGACCTCATTCGGCAAGACCAGCTTGCACAACGGACAGGAGAAGGAGGCACTGGGGTCGTGTGGCTGTAACGAAAGCCGTAGGAGCCTTTCGTTTCATCATCATTCTGGTGTTAGTCAGTTGTTGACGAATGCACCGGTCACGCCAGAAACGTAAACGCAGGGACATAGCCCCACCCAAAGCGCATGACCAAACGGAGGAGGAATCCAGCGAAGAAGAGATTGACCAGGCTTCCTCGCTCCGCCGTTGCTTCACCCCGCTCTCCACTGCCGTCAAACTCCAAGCCGTCGGAAAGGTAGAAGCTGGAGCCACACAAGACTACTGGTTCCATCCAGGTGATGACTTTGAGGAGTTTCCACTGCCCAACCATCGCGATGACTACCTCGCGCAGCACAAGGTCAGAGGACAACCATTCGACAAATGAAGGGTCATCAACTTCACCCCGGTCGCACCCGCCAAGTCCACCATTTATCTGGTTCCAGTGGGAGAGTTCTCCGCAGAAACGCAAAACCTGCAGTTTGACTTTTTGGAGGCATTGAAAGACTTTACCAGCCACTTTTATCTCGGAATGAAAGTCACTCTTCTGCCTCCTGTTGACTTGTGCTTGATCAAACAAGAAAACGAAGAGGAGGAAGAAACAATGTCAGCTTACCTTGAATATACGCCTCCTGCTTCATCGCCCTTACGGAGACGAAAGCATCGGGCTGACATCGTGGTGAGACGTGCTCATGAGTATGACATCGAAGACGCCTTGCCGGATGCACGTCAGCTGTACATCGATTCGGTGTGCAACTTTCTGGTCAAGATAAAGCCGAAAGATGCACGGTGCTTGGTAGGCGTTACCATGGAAGATCTTTATTGCTCCACTGATGACTCCTTCACGATGGGGCTTGCTCATTCAGGCAGGGTTGGGTTGTTTTCCTTTGGTCGGTATCATCCTGGCAAGGTTGAGCAGCTTCTTTATCCTCTTCTTTTATTCGGATACGTTTGTCTTATTATTATTGTCTAGGTTTGGAAGCAAAGCGACCTTGAGGCAAGAGAAAGAGCAGAAAGACGAAAAAGAAGAAGAAGAAGAAAAGGAAGACCCACCAAAAAACAAAAGCAGAAAGTTGAGGAAGCCACAGCAACTAAAAAGCAGCAGGAGCTCTATGTCCTGTTAAACAGGAGCTGCAAGGTGTTGGTGCACGAGTTAGGCCATCTCTTTGGCATTGGTCATTGCATCTTCTGGAACTGTTGCATGAACGGCAGTGGTCACTTGGAGGAGGATTACCGCCAGGCCATGCACCTCTGCCCAGTAGATCTCCACAAGTTGCAACACTGTCTAGGTTTCGACGTGGTGGAGCGGTATCGTAGAATGGAGACCTTCTACAGGCAGCATGTAGACGGATTTGAGGAGGAGTTGAAGTGGGTCCAACAACGGTTATGCTTCCTATTGGAGCAACAACAGCAAAGAAAAGAAGGAGAGCGAGAGGAAGAGGAAGAGGAGAAAGATGAAAAGAAAGAGAAAGGGAAAGAACCAAGTCCTACGAGTAAAATAGTGATAGTGTTGGAGTAATAACAAGTTACAAAAAAAAAAACAGACTAGACTCCTTCGTTCCTTTGCCAGTCTGGTGGAACGCAGCCCACGGACTTCATTCGCAACCTGACGGCAACGCCCGAGTTATAAATGTTGGCCATAGGCCACAACCTTTTACTTTGCGGATGAAGCGGAACGGTCTCAGCCCACTGGCCATCAAGAAAGTATTGGATCTCCCTCCGGGTGAAGTCCAACAATGCACCCACCGCGTGTCCTTCCTTCCACCATTGACAAACCCTGCGCGTCACAGAGAAGGAGGTTGGCCTTCCAAGCACTTCATCATGGCGCATAGAAAATAACGTTGATGAGAAAGGAACCACGAGAAATAGACCCTAAGAACGAAAGCCATGTGGAAGCGTACCGCTGTGTGAAGCACTCCTGTTGTTGCCCCAGCTGTAACACACCTGGCTTTGTTCGGCATAGTCAGCGAATTCACGCCTACAAGGGTCAAAGCCGTCGTCTATGAAGCCCACGCTCCAGATGTAGTCGTTGCACTTCTCGATGTAAAACTCGAGAGCGACGACACCCGAGCTGAAGCTCTGTTTGCTGCGTATGGTCAAGTACGCGGAAGGCTCAGCGCCTCTGATGGACGAGAAAAGGAAGATGAGTTCGGGTGGGAGGTGTGACGAGAAGGAGGGAAGGAATGTATTACTGTGGCCAAACCAACAAACTGGGACTGGGAAATGAGAGCCTGTCTACCAGGTGCTTGGTAGCTCCCTCCTTGGGATCCCAAGCCAAACAAGAATCTTACACAGAAAAAAAAGTGGTTGTAGAAGAAAGAGAATGAGAAAGAGAAACGACGCAAGAGAGGAAGAGACGAAAGATATGGAGAAGAAAGAGAAGCCACGCATTGGAACCTCGATAGTTGTGGAACCAGGAGGGTTGCTCCTCCGTAATGTTCAGCACGCCGAGGTCCCGCTCGCACCGAGCCCGCCACACGGTTTCCTCCAACACGGCAGCCAAACAGGTGGAGGAGAGGAGGAAGCAGGGGGGATAAAGCTCTTTGGTGGGAACGAAACCAAAGATCATGGCCAGGACCTCCCTGGGCAGCTCCTCCAGCTGCACCCCTTCTTCCTTGTTGCTCTCCATTTTCTTTATTGCACCTGTCCTATATTGGTCAAGACGTCATGGATGAGCACATCATCATCGATGGAGAATTGCTGCTTTGCTACTGCCACTCGGGAGGTTTGGAGCCCATGGACTTAGTCGTATCCTCACGGCGTTGCCCGTGCTGTACATGCTGGCCATGGCCCACAATTCTTTGGACTCGGGGTCGATGGGCAAAGTCTCGTTCCATTTGCCGTTGAGGAAGAATTGGAGTTCGCGCTTGTCAAAGTCCAACAGAGCTCCCAACACGTCTCCTGCCTTCCAGCCTTCCAGCGGTTCGCGTTGTAGAGCGAAGCCAGTTCCGCTGCCAGTTACTGATACCAGTTTAATACCGTTAGGACACAGCAGAAGAAGAAGAAGAAGAAGAAGAAGAAGAAGAACAAGAAGAAGAAGAAGAAGAACAAGAAGAACAAGAACAAGAACAAGAACAAGAACAAGAAGAACAAGAAGAAGAAGCAGAGAGCAAACAAATGTTGTACCAGTGTGTGTGGAAAATTTCTTATTGCACCAAGTGTAACAAACCTTGCGATGTGGATGGGAGAACTTTCGTCTACCCACATCAAAACATTCATCGATGAAGCCAACGCCCCACGTGAATTCGTTGCATTGTTCGATGATGAACTCCACCGCCACAACGCCCGAGCTGAAGCTTTGTTTGCTCCTGATGATAAAATAAGTGTGGCACCTTTGTTGGATGTGCACAAGGATGAACCACGTCAAAGAGGAAGCACAGAAAAAAGAAAAAAGAAAAACGAGAATGAACAAAGGTACTCGGACGTCTTGGGCCAAACAACCAAGTCAGCAGAGGGAAAGGTGATGCCGATTTCACGCGCCCAGCAGAAGGAGTGAGGCTTTTTCGGCATCTCGTTGTCCCACTGCAAACAAGAGTCTGGTGCTTCGTTAGTTGCTCGGGTAGTTATTATTTTTTTTTAAAAAAAAAATAGAAAGAACTGAAGACAAGAAGAAGAAGAAGAAGAACACGAACAAATAGAACAAGAAGAAGAAGAATTAAGAAGAACGAAGAGCAAGGCAGGAAGCGGGGAAGGAAACCTCGGTAGTTGTGAAACCAGGAGGCCTTGTCCTGCGCAAGCTGGCTCACGCCGAGGTCCTGCTCGCAACGGGCACGCCACGCAGACTCATCCAAGACAGCCTTCAAACAGGTGGAAGACAGCAGGAAGCACGTGGGGTAGAGCTCTTTGGTGGGCACGTGCCCAAAGACCATGCTCAAAACCTCCACCGGCAGCTCTTCCATTGCCACTTTTATTCAACCACTATCACGACGCCACGAGGCATATTTACAACGTAAGACACCATTACTCATCGTAACTGCCATTCAGGAGGAGTGAAGCCCACGGCCTTGAGTCGTATCCGTACAGCGTTGCCGGCGCCGAACATGTTGGCCACGGCCCACAACCGTTTGGACTTGGGCTGCATCTTCAGCGTGCCCTTCTGTTTGCCGTTGCGGAAGTATTGGATCTCTCGCTGGTCAAAGTCCAACAGAGCCCCCAACACGTCCCCTTCCTTCCATCCACTTCTCTCTAGGCGTTGCTGCGAGAAGGAGCATTTGGAACTGTGCCAGCTGTAACAAACGGAGCGCCCCCTTCGAAGGGACCCATGCGTTGAGATGGGGAAGTTCTCATCGATGAAGCCTACTCTCCAACTGGATTGGTTGTGTTGTTCAATGATGAACTCTATCGCAACGAGTCCCGTGCTGAAGCTTTGTTTGCTCCGCACGGTTGCATATCTTGGTCTCATTCTATGAAACGAGAAAGAGAAGAGAGAGAGAGAGAGAGAGAGAGAGAGAGAGAGAGAGAAACAGTAAAAGCCCATAAGGATAGAGAAGAGAAAGAAAACTGAAACAAATGAAGACATGCAATGCAAGCAAGAAGAGAGAAACATAACCAAAAACACAAGGAAGAGACAGCCCAACGCATACCCTTTGGATCCAAACAAAACAACCAGATTGGGACTGGGAAAGCAAACAAAGGGAGGCCTATCCAACTGGTCCCATACCAAGCGGGAGTCTGCAAAGGTTTGTCTTGTCAGCACGAGGGGAGAGAGAGAGAGAGAGAGAGAGAGAGAGAGAGAGCAAAGAACAACCTCGATAGGTCCAATACCAGGAGGACGTGCTCTCGGCATGCTCCGTCACGCCAAGATCCCGCTCACAACGAGTGCGCCAGGCAAGCTCGTCCAACACTGCCTTCAAACACGTGGTGGACAGCAGGAAGCATGACGGATACAGACGATCGGTGGGAATGAACCCAAACACCATGGCCAAGACCTCCGCTGGAAGCTCCTCCAACGACAACAAAGTCTTTTCTTTCTCCATCTTTGCTCTGGGTTCGTTTTAATATAGAGCAGCGTTACATTCATGACGTCGCGATGCTTCCACTCACCCCCTTCAGCGCAACTGCCATTCGGGAGGGATGGAACCAACGGACTTGATTCTCACCCTCACGGCGTTGCCCGAGCTGAACATGTTGGTCATGGCCCACAACCTCTTGGACTCTGGATGAAGCTTCACCATCTCGTTCCATTTGTTGTTGCGGAAGTACTGGATTTCTCTTCTTTCAAAGTCCAGCAGAGCTCCTAGAACGTCCCCTGCCTTCCATCCGTCCAGCACTTTTCGTTGTCGAGAAAACTCTGTCGGGCTTCCAGTCACTGAAGTGAAAGAGTGAATAGAGACAAGAGAGAAAAGCAGAGAGAACGGTGTGTACCACTGTGGGAAGCGGATGGCTTATTGCACCAGCTGTAACAAATGGTATGGCGAGGTTGGTTAAATACTCGTGTGCTAGCGTCAAAGTTGTCGTCAATGAAGCCAACGCTCCACGTGAACGTGTTGCACTTTTCTATACTGCTATAAGACCGGTGCTGAAGCTCTGTTTGCTGCGAAACGTTATGTAATCCATGCGGGAACTGTTCATGATAGAATAAAAGAGAAGAAGAACGAGCACAAGCACAAGACCACAACGACGACGACAAGAAGAAAAACAAGGGAATAAGGATAAAAAGTACAAGAACAAGAAGAAGACGAAGAGAGAGAGAGAGAGAGAGAGAGAGAGAGAGAGAGAGAGAGTGAGTGAGTGAGTGAGTGAGTGAGGAAAAGCCAGGCAAAGCAAAAACAAAGGGTTCGTGAAGAGGTACCCTGCAGCTGGCGTCCAAAAAACCAGGTCCGGGCTGGGAAAAGATATACTGCACTTGGCAACCCAAGGGAAACAGCTGCGCAGTTCCTGTTCCTGGTCCCACACGACGCGGGAGTCTGCATTGGAAGGGGTTCCTTTTGTCAGCTGCGAAGTAAAGTGGTGCAGCGAGGCGGAAGAGAGAGAAAGGACGAGCGACCTCTGTAGGTGTGAAACCAGGAAGACCGGCCCTCCAAGAGCCTCGTCACCCCAGCTCCTGCTCGCTTCTGGCACGCCATGCAAGCTCGTCCAGCACAGCGGCCAAACAGGTGGAAGACAGGACGAAGCACGACGGGTACAAGTCCTTGGTGGGAACGAACCCGAATATCATGGCCAGGAGCTCGCCCGGCAGTTGCTCCAGCCCCTCATCGTGTCCCGTCTCCATTTGTTGTTTTTTTTTTTTTTTTTTTTTTTTTGTGCTCTTTACACCAAGTCGGCACGAAGCTTTGTCTTTTATTGTCGTCTATGTTCGACGACCCTAACTGTTTCAGTCTTGCGGCTTCTCCGGCTCTCTTTGGTGAGCTTTCTTCAGAATTCTCTTTTCCTCACGTCTCGCCTTCTTCAGATCTGTCACGTCGCAGTAGCTGAGAGGCTCGGACTGACTGCGACCCCTGAAATGGCAAGGGGCTTCTCTCTCTCTCTTTGCACAGCAGCTGCTTCGCCACTTCCCCCAGTGGATACATTTGTTCTGCGGAGAAAACGCAAGGAAAAGATCCTGTCGTAGCTTCAGATGTGAGCCTGAAACTGCAGTTCTAGCGTCTCCAAGTTCCATAAACTTTGAGCTAGGGAGCCAACGGAGGTTCGTCGACTTGGCAGCCTCTGTTTTCAGGGCTATTTTAGTCTCGCAGAACGGGATGTCGTGCCCAGGATCTTAAGAGGCCGTATCGGGAAGAAAGGAGTTAGCAACGCTCTCTTTTGAGAACGGTTCGTTGGAAAAGGTTCCGTGGTGAAGGTTGAAGATGTCGCCCCGAGCTTCGTACATTCGGCGAGAAAATAACTCCTCATCGAGCACCTCAGGATGGTTTTGTTGGTTGCGCAGCCCCGGGTTGAACATCACTCTGAAGTTTGAGGTGAAGTAGCACACTGCAACAAAACATATGGAGCGCCCTCCCAAGAGAAGATGCATCCAATCAAAGCTGAACGCCTCGTTCGTGAAGACTTCCACAAACGCAGAGCCCTCCTCATCTGGTACGATTGAACCAGCGGAGGCGGAACAAACAGTCCTTTTGGAAGGAGACTGTGCTGAGAAGCTTTCTGATATGGCAGACGAAAGTTTCCAGTGTTGCATTACCAGTCCGCCTTATTGGGGCATGCGGGACTACGGCGTGCCCGGTCAAATATATATATATAGGTTGCGAGAATGACCTCAACGAGTACCTTTCCAAGTTAGTGCAGATCTTTGCAGTTGTGCGGCGCAAGCTGACCAACGATGGCACGCTGTGGCTCAACATTGGAGACACCTACACCAGCGGCAACCGGGCCACCAGAGCTTTTGACCGAAAGAACCCAGCCAGAGAGATGAACCACCGACCTCCCACTCCCGCGGGGCTGAAACCAAAGGACTTGGTGGGGCTCCCCTGGCGGCTGGCCTTTGCTTTGCAGAGTGAGGGGTGGTACCTTAGGTCAGACATCATATGGGAGAAGCCCAACTGCCAGCCGGAGTCAGTCAAGGATCGGCCCACTCGGTCCCATGAGTATGTCTTCCTCTTCAGCAAATCCAAGAATTACTATTATGATGCTGCTGCAGTACAAGAGCCCTCTGTGGATGCAAAGAAGGCTATGAGAAACCGCAGGACTGTCTGGAAGGTCAACACAAAACCCTACAAAGGAGCTCACTTTGCAACCTTTCCCGAAGAGTTGGTGGATATCTGTTTAAAGGCTGGAACAAAGGAGGAATCTCGAGTGTTGGATCCCTTTTGTGGGACGGGAACAGTAGGTGCAGTGTGCAAGCAGATGTCAAAACGGAATTTTGTAGGCATTGAACTTAACCCAGAGTACATCGAGATGGCGAGGGAACGTATCTTAACCAACTAATTTGTTTTCTCTCAGAAGAAATCTCAGCTTTCATCTGTTTAGTTTCACCTTTCCAGCCAAGAGAGAGAGAGAGAGAGAGTGAATTTGTATGTTGTCTGGTTGAGAAGGTGTTATACTCCAACGGGTGTCTTCCAGTCTGTCAAAAAGGAGGGGTTATTGTTGGTGATTGAGGAACTGTCTGCCACAAGAAATAGATAGAGAAGGGTCGGACGTGCCTTCTTTGGAATAGTCTCTCCATTTGCCCTTTGTTCTGAACCTGCCGTACACGTCTCTCATTTTCCAGCTGCATCCGCACCGCTTCGTTTCAAACCAAGTGGTATCGTCAACAGGGATGGTAGACGTGAGCAACAGCAGTACAAACCTGGAAGCAAAAGCCCAGCGTCAGAATCAAGATCAATCCAAATTAAGCTGTCCGCAATGAACGTAACGATAGTCATGATAATCATCAGCAGCGTCGAACAAGGACAACATAATATCTTGAAGCATGCACCGTGTTTCTTCGCTCTCTTTCCTGTTCATTGTTTGTGGCGTTCAAAGTTTTGTTGTGAGCATTGTGCCCCTTTCGCTTCGCAGCTTTTGAAAGACGGACCGCAGCAGCACTGCATCCATACAGACAGACAACAGCAAGGGACACCATCGCAGCAGCCGATCTGATGGCCGGTGAGAGCGTCGCTCTTCCCCATTTCTTTTTTTTTTCCTTCTTGTTGCGCCAAAAGGCATTTGTTTGCCTTTAACAAGCTACGTAATATGTTGGTGACGCTCCATATTGCGAAGCTACGAGATGTCTGCAAATAATTTATTTCATGTCGTCCTGAAAAGTTGGATAAATAAAATAAAAAAAAAGAAAAAAATAAATCGAAAAAAGAGAGAAAGAAAGAAAAGCGAAATGGAGAAGTACAAGAAGCCCTGGACCTTCATTGGGCAGGGAACCTACGGCGTGGTCCACAAGGCCGTCCAAAACGAAACCAAGCAGGTGGTGGCCATCAAGAAGATCCGTATGGGCAACGTGAGCGAAGAGGGCGTTCCCTTTGTTGGCCTTCGTGAAATCAAAATACTGAAAGAGATTCATCATCCAAACGTTGTTGGCGTACGTTTTTTTTGCTTCTCCTCCTTCTTCTTCTTTTCCTGTCTTTTTTTGACTTGGTGCTGGCTTTTTTTCGTAACAAACCAGTTGCTGGACGTGTTTGCTCACCATGGTTCCATATACCTTGTATTCGAATACATGGAAACGGATTTGGAGGCCATCGTCAGAGACGAAAACATTGTGCTCTCCCCGGCTGACATCAAGGCTTACATGTTGATGCTGCTCCAAGGGCTGGAGCACTGTCATACCAACTGGGTTCTTCATAGGGTAATTCCTTCTTGTTGTTCTTCTTTTTACTCTTACTTTTCTCCTTCTCCTTCTCCTTCTCCTTCTCCTTCTCCTTCTCCTTCTCCTTCTCCTTCTCCTTCTCCTTCTCCTTCTCCTTCTCCTTCTCTTTCTTGCTTCTCTTTCTTGCTTCTCTTTCTTGCTTCTCTTTCTTGCTTTTCGTTCTTCCTTCTTGTTTTCTCCTCCTCCTTTTGTTTTTCCTCAACAAAGAGTACAAATAGGACTTGAAGCCAAACAACTTGTTGATATCACCAAACGGAGTGCTAAAGCTGGCTGATTTTGGTCTGGCTCGCTTTTGGGGCAGCCCGGACCGCCGGTTCACTCACCAAGTCGTCACCAGGTTCTCTTCTGTCTTCCCCTCTATCCTCTGATTTTTTTTCTCACGCAATTCAACACGTACAGATGGTACAGAGCGCCAGAGCTGTTGTTTGGAGCACAAGCGTACAGCTCGTCGGTGGACATATGGGCTTGTGGCTGCATCTTTGCAGAGCTGATGTTGCGGCGGCCGTACTTTCCTGGCGACAGCGAAATCGACCAGCTTGGCAAGATCTTTGCTGCTCTTGGCACTCCCACTGAAGAGATTTGGCCGGTTCCGTTCTCCCTTCTTTCTCCTTGTTGTATTTCGTACGTCTTCTTTCTTAACGTTATCTCTCTCTCTCTCTCTCTCTCTCGACATTGGATGATTGTAGGAGATGACTTCGTTGCCAGACTATATCGCGTTTGATCCATGTCCGGCCACTCCTTTCAAACAGCTGTTCACGGCAGCCGGAGATGATGCCATCGACCTCCTTTCACGCATGTTAAAGTTTGATCCTGCGCAAAGAATCAGTGCTTCTGAGGTGCGTTTCTCTCTTTCGCTTTTCTGTTTTTACTCACCCAAAAAAAAAAAAAAACAACAAAAGGCGTTACAACATCCATACTTTAGTAATTCCCCAGCGCCAACTCCATCTGAACGACTCGTTCTTCCGAAAAAGAGCGTTGTCGCCAAGTAATGTACATCCGTTCCTCAAAAGAAAATATCGAAGCAATAAAAAGCAAACCCACATTTTGTGTACTAAAAGACCAATTCATTCTTGCTTTTTATCAGCAACAACTGTTGCGGAAGAAGCATCTTCATTTGTTGTCTTTGAAGGTATTGTTGCTGTTGGCTTTGGAGCGGTTGTGTAGAGAAAAGTGCCACCAAAGACCAGAGCAGTGCCCACCCAGTGATACACCGTGAAAGGATTGCCGAAATAGTTTACACTCACCAACAAACTTATAAACTTGCGAATGCTTATCACTAACGTCGTCGATAAGGAAGACAAGTTTCCTGATTTCAGTTGCTCATCAAGTCAGTTTATCACAAAACATGTGGAAGAACGAAGACTAGAAGGACGAATAAACCTGTAAGCAAGAAAACACCACGGATGCAAATGTACTGCGTGACAATGTTGGCAAAGAGATAGACCCACATCACAGAAAGGCTGGTGCCGGTGCCGGGAATGGTGACATGCTCCATTGTGTTCCAAAGGTCAATGTGCGTTTTCATGTCTCCCACCAGAAACACAAAGAAAGGCAATGCCAAAGCGTGCTGTTCCATATGAAAGTTAGAGAGAGAGAGAGAGAGAGAGAGAGAGAGAGAGAGGAAACGAAAAATGAAAGAGAGAAGACAGAAGCAAACCGAATAAAACATAGTTTCTCGATGAGGCTTTTCTTTGCCAGGTTGCTGGAATTGGATGTACGCCCATTCTTGGTAGAGGCCAAGAACAGAAGAAAGCAACAGAGCAGCTAACAGCATAGTTATGCCTATGAGAAACGTGGACATATGAAACGGGACTTTTGCTTGCGTCTGTATTGAAGATCGTGTTTTGTTTTGTCATAAATACGATTAACAACAAACACCTAAAGGAGTGAAAAAGAAAAAAAAAACACGTACAGACTTCTGTTGGGCAGAAGCAAGAGTAGCGGTGATGATACCAACGGTGACTATCACTGCTGCCACGTATTGTTGCTTTGTGTACCTACGAATAGAAGTCGAAAGATTAAGGAGAGAAAGAAGAGAGAGAGAGAGAGAGAGAGAGAGAGAGAGAGAGAGAAGACGACAAAGCAAACCTTTTATGGAAGAACACGTGGCCCAACACAGCAGTCGAAATGAGAGAGCCAGAACGGAACACCATGTGCAACGGAAGGGAAATATGGAAGCCCAACGCCGCATTGTTGATGTTCGCGATCATGAAGAATATAGTTACCTATATAATATTCATCTCATCAGTTGGACGACTTTAAACAAAAAACAAGAAGGAAAACAAGAACAAGAGAAGAGAGAGAGAGAGAGAGAGAGAGAGAGAGAGAGAGAGAAGTGAGCAGAATTGTAGAGAAAAGACAAGAGAAGCAGAAGCAGAAAACCAAGAGAAGCGGAGAAAGTCTCCGGGACGAACCATAGCTGCGTAGTGAATGAAAGGAATCTGGTTGGGCTTTAGCCGTGGCAGGAACGATGGCAGGAAACTGTTGTTTCCTTTCTTCTTTCCCTCTTTTTGGCTTCCCTCATCCTCCTCATCCTCAGCTTTTTCTTTCCTCCGACCCGCTGTCGAAGAAGGAAACTCCAAGTGAATGATAAAACCCTCCAAAGCTATCACCAAAAACTGTGCAAACGTGATCACACTGGCTGCTGAATCATCTGCCCTGTTTTTTTTTTTTTTTGTTTTCACTGTTACAACATGAAGCAGAGGAAGTGGGAGAGAGAGGTAGAGAGAGGAGAGGGAGAGAGAGAGAGAGAGAGGAGAGGGAGGGAGGGAGAGAGAGAGGAGAGAGAGAGAGAGAGAGAGAGAGAGAGAGAGAGAGAGAGAGAGAGAGAGAGAAGATGAAGAAAGAGAGAGTAGAGAGAAAGCAGAGAGTGGGAGTGAGAGAAAGAGTGAGAGAGGAGAGACTAACCGTACAAGAAACTCCAGTGATACGTTGTTGAGGCCACAACCGACCAGGACGAGGGTGATGGCCAGCACTATCGTCCTTCGTTTCTGTGCGTTGCTCGCTTCCATCTTTTTTCTGTCTTTCTTTTCTATTCGTTTTTTTTTTGTTCGGCGTCATCGATTATTGGTGAGGTAACCGATTTTTCACAATAACAATTCGCGATAATTGGTAGGCAAGAATGACCTCAAAAAAAAAACAAACTGTCAACAACCAGTGTCGAACGTATAAAGAGCAAGTTCTGTTAATTAATTCATGTCTAAAGAATCCAAAGAATGTGCATTCTTTCACTCAAACATGGCGGCAAGGGCGAGACCCACGTCCCCATTGTACGCTCGCAAAAGGTTGATGGCCTCTGCTCGAGGAAGGGCGAGTATGTCCATGATGGACGCTATCTTGTCGGCAGAGAACTCAGCGCTTGAACTCCCTGCTTCTTCTGCCTGTTGGTCTGCAATTGTCCGCCCATCGCCATCGTCGGTTGTTCCATCATCGGAGGACCCTGTTTTGGGAGACACGTCGGCTTCCACTTTGTTTAGCTTTGTGACTTCCGCTGATTTCAACACGTCTATTGGGAACAGCTCATCAAACCTTTTAAAAAATGAAGTTGGTAAGAATTAAGAGGGAAAATAGCAAGAGAAGAAGAAGAGGAGAGCGTACGGATCATTATCAGCATATTGGTTGTTATAAGATAGAGTGTGAATGTGCAATAAATATTTGAGGAATTTAACAATGGTGGGTTCATCAAGGCCCAGAGAAGAAGTAAGAACGGAGAAGAGAGGTCCAGCCACCGCAGTAGCCTCCCGTTTGACGTGGCTTAAACTATCGTTGGGTAGGGTGGCAAGCATCATCATCGCATCTTTGAACGCAGGAAGTAACTCTGGATAACTTATCGTCAATGGAGCTGTAATAGGAAGTAAAAGCAAGTAAATCAAAAAGATACAAATAGCAAGAAATGTAAAGAAAAAAATGCAATACCAAGTATGCTTTGAGCGACAATCAAAGCTTGTTCGGGTTGATGGTTACACACACGATACATGAACTCGCAGCGCTTAAGCTTGAAATAAAGGTCCACATGCTCCTCTTTTAAAGCTGGATAAAGCTCAACCACCAACCTGACCACCTCCGGGATGTTAGGTAACGTTGTTGCCATTTCCATATCTGATGTAGCTGTTTCTTCTTCATCATCAGAGGTGAGCAGTAACCGTATTCGTTTGAGGGTATCGTGTTTGTCCTGATAGTTGCTGAAAGAGGCTTCGTGTGTGCGCATGTCTTTTGGAATGTGAGCCCATCTGTCTGTTAACAATCCCCTGAACGCACAATATCTGTTGAACGAAATAGTGAGTAACATAAATGAGAGGAGAAAAGATAGTAACACATACTCTATAGCCCAAGAGGCTGCTAATCTTCTATTTATCTTTTGGCAAGAAAGCATGTAATGAAGAGCATTCGCGAAGTTGGGAATCCGCTGTAAACAAGCCTTGGCTTCCTCGCTAGGAACTCCTACCACCTTTTCGCTGATGAGTCAACGAAAAAACGGTAAAGAAAAAGAAAAAATTACCAAAGCTAAAGAGCGAATTTGTCGGTCAAGTTGCTCTTTTGTTAGAGAAGAGTTATGCTTTTGAATCTTGGGAAGAACCGATTCAATATCCATTGGTGTTGTTTCTAATGTTGTCTTTCTTGTTACACTTGGAGAGGAACAGGAGGATGAGGAAGGAGAAGAAGAAGCAGAAGAGGAAGAAAAGAACGCATCTGAAGAAGATGGAATAGGAAGGTTCAGGCGAGAAGGCAACAAGATTTTCTCCGCTAGTTCAGCAAAAGGAGAATTGAGTCCGCGAATGATGTGATAGAGGTTGTGAGTGGTGGCCAAGTGCCGAAGTAGAATGGGGAATAGAGGTTCTTGAACGTTGAGGCTGGCTAGTAACGCAACATGAAGGTCCTGTGCCAGCTCCATGTCTTGTTCGGGATTACTGTTTGTAACAGGCACATGAGAAAGAAGAAAGGAGAGAGAAAAGAAAGTCAAGGCTTTACCGTTGGGAAAACCCATCGTTCGTTTGAAGAAGCAGCATCAGAGTAGTTTTGTATTGTTGGGAGGCTTGGGGATACAGGTTAAGGACATGCGGTGCCAAATGACTCTTACAAAACTGGAGTGCTCGCTCTGCACCTTCTGTACGTAGAAGCTCCACAAACTGTTAAAAAAAAAAAAACAACAACGAATGAAGAAAAAAATGAGCAGGAGAATCGCGGCATAAAACAGAATGCAGAAGTGCAAATATTAGCAGAGAGGAAAAGTTCAAGAAGAACCTGGTATTGCAGCAAGTGAAACCATAGGTCAGGTTGTTTGGCAGGAAAACTTGGGCAGAGTTTCTGGACCAGCGGAGTAGCTTGTTGAACCCTTCCTTGACGTACATGCTCTCGAATGTCCTGTTGTGACGTTGGTCATCCACAATGTAGCCTCCAAGATAGAGAAAAAGCAGAGAAGAGAACGAGAAGGGCAACGAGAGCAAAGGAAGCGAGGACGAGAGGAAGAGCGAAAGAGAGAGAGAGAGGAGAGAGAGAGAGAAAAAGAGAGAGAGAGAGAGAGAGAGAGAAGAGAAGACGAGAACGAGCAAAGCAGAGGGCGAGCAAAAAGAAGAAAAGGGAGAGCAGCTCACGCACTCGAAGAATAGTCATGTAATCGGGAGGACACTGAGCGATGGCAAAATTCTCCTGAGCGGGAGTGATGGAGGGCGCCTCTTCCAGATAGCTTTCGTAGTACAAGAATTCGAGCATCAACCCATCTGGCCATCAGTCCAACAACACCACCGGAATGAGGTATGTTAGCATAGCCCAACCCGGAGAGTACAGAGTGAAGAAGGAACAATGCTTTTGGTTTTAAAAAAAAAGTACCCAACGTGCTCCATCGAACGGTTTGAGTTTCATAACTATCTTCCGTCATGATAGTCTCAGTCACTTTTTGTTATTTTCTCGTTCTTTTATTCTTTTTCCTCACGTTTGATAGTACCACAAAGAGGAAAGTGAAAGAGAGAGAGGGGAAAAAACGTAGCGGCGGCGGCGGGGGGGTCCAAGTTCTTGTTTTCAGTGTGGCTTCCGTAGTTTCTCCTTCGCCTTTCTCGCTTGTGCGCTCTTCGTTCTTCGAAGTTTCCAATCTGTCGTCAAATAATCACCAAAAACTATCAATTTGTCGACAAATAACTACATAAAAAATGTCGAAATTCCCTATTTGACGACAAATAATCGCAAAAAGCTGTAGAATGTGGCCAAATATCGGCAATTAATTGGATATGTCGACATAAATGTCCTTAATTAATTTAATCGAATTTCCCGATAAATCTATTTTTTTTTGTAGCGAAGAAAAATTCAAAAATAAAAAGAAAGAAAGAAAGAAAAAAGGGGAAAGAAAAAAAAAGGAGGGGGAGAAGTGCGGGAGGGTGAAGCAAAGAAGAAGGACCCACCCAAAAACCAAACAAACAAACAAAATGGGCAACGCTTTCAAAAAGATCTTTGGCAACAAAGAGGCCAGACTTTTGGTGCTTGGTTTGGACAATGCTGGCAAAACAAGTTTGACCTCTCCTCTCCCTTTCATCTCCTGTTTTAAAAGTCGTGGTGTGAGTCTTATTCGTTCCCTCCTCTTCTGTTTTGTTCTTTTTTGGTTTTTTCAGCTATCATACATGCTTTGAATGGCGAGGAGGACTTCAAGAGCAACCCGACGCTCAGCTTTTCTGTGGAGACTATAGAGATTAACAGAATAACTTTGCACATATGGGTTTGGTCTCCTTCTTGTTTTTGCCTCTCTTCTTTTTTTCTTCTTTTTCTTTTCTTCTTCTCTTTTTTGTTCTAAGCCCTTACTCTTACTCTGCCTTGAAGGATGTGGGAGGACAAAATAAACATCGGCAGCTTTGGCGGCACTATTTTATGGGCACCTCTGCACTCATCTTTGTAATAGATAGCACCGACTCGGAACGGTTCGACGTTGCAAGGTTTGTTTTTGTTTTTTCTTTTTTGGGTCTCTTTGAGCTTCTTTTCCCTTCTTCTCTTCTTCTCTCGTTTTCCTAGGCTAGTTCCATTCTTTTTTTGTTCTCTCCTTTCTTCTCTTCTTTCCTGTCTTTCATGCCATGTGATGGTGTGATGGTTGTTTTTTGTAAGTGTTGTTTGGTCATTTCTTTCCCTTTTTTATCTATGTTAGGTGTTTGTTCTTCTTATTGTTATTTCTATCTCTTTTTTTTTTCTATATGGTGTGAAGTTCTCCTTTCCTTTCTTTTTTATTGTTGTTTCACACTCTTCTTGTTTTTTTTTTTTCTCAATAACAAAACGAAAAGGGAAGAGTTCCTGAAAGTAGTAACGGACAGCACAATGCAAGCCTCCATCGTTCTCATTCTAGCCAACAAATGTGACTGCGAGGGGGCCGCCAGCGAAGAGGAGCTCAGCCAAGCGCTCCTGCTTTCCTCCTCCTCTGGCGACATTCTGCAGGGAAGGCTGTGGAGGATTCAGCGGTGCTCCGCCCGCACGGGAGAGGGCCTGGAGGAGGGCTTCCGGTGGGTCAGTGATGCGCTTGCCAAACCGCCCAGCAAACGAAAGGATAAGCAAAAGAAAGGGAACCATTAGAGCAAAGTTTGTTGTTGTTTTTTTTTAAAAAAAATAAGTAGTGTTTTTTAATTTTATGTTATCTTTTTTTTTATTTTAGTTTTCCGATAAAAAAGACCTTCTGGATTTATCTTTAGTCAAGTTTTAATCAACAAGCATCCGTAGTCTAGGGGCATGATTTCCGCCTGCCACGCGGGAGGCCCGGGTTCAACTCCCGGCGGATGCACATTCTTTTTCATGTTTTTTTTTTTGCAGGTTCAATTCTTGTCGCAAGACACTTTTTTTTTTTCTTTCCGATTAGTAGTCCTCACTATGCAGCCAGAGGAGGAGAGGTTGGCCAACAACAACAACACAAGAGAACAGCGGTTCATGCTGCTGGCCCTTGAGGAGGTTCGCTTTTTTTAAAAAAAAAAACGTTTGTGACACGGTTTTGATATGGTTCAAGGCTTCTTGATGCGTAACAGGGGCGGAAAGCGTTAGCGGAAGGTGAGGTGCCCGTTGGTTGTGTGTTTGTCTGCAACGAAAAGGTCATCGCGGCCGCGGCCAACAAGACCAATGCTCTGCGCAATGTATGGTGTGATCACGACCCTTTCACTTTCACAGGCTCGTCAGTGTTTTCTTAGCTCGCTGTTCCTTTGCAGGCAACTCTACATGCTGAGATAGTGGCTATCGATCAGATCATGGAACTTGATGCTGAGGCCACCACAAACATTTTTCCTCAGTGCGAGCTGTTCGTCACGTGTGAGCCTTGCGTCATGTGCGCTTCTGCTCTTATGCAAGTCGATATCCTGCTTCGTCCACGCTTCCTTCCATTTGCTTCTTCCTTCCTTTTTCTTTTAACTCCTACACACGAATCAAAAAAGTTTACTTTGGCTGCAGGAACGAACGGTTTGGCGGCTGCGGCTCTGTTCTTAACCTTCATCTGCCAAATGGGTACCTATGCTTTACAACGCTCCAAACGAACAGAGAGAGAGAGAGAGAGAGAGAGAGAAGAAACAACTCGAAGAGAGAGAGGGAGAGAGAAGGAACAAGAGAAGAGTTTTGCTGATATTTGAAAAACAAAGTGAAGGGATAAGGCAAGCAGGGTATGAAGTGGAAAGTGGATTGTACGCGGAAGAAGCCATTCAGCTTCTCAAGGAGTTTTATGAAGCAGGGAACCCAAACGGTACGCTGTGCTTTGCCGTTACTGATCGAAAGAGATAACTCACTCCTTTATCAATAAGCTCCAACGCCAAAGCGGAGAGTCATCGATAAAGAAATAATGGAATAAACGTGAATACAAGAAAAAGCTATTTACTTCTTTACAATGCACAGCAATTATTCACAGCAGAAGTAAGAAACAAAGATAATAAATAGGGAGAAGAATGTACAAAGCAACCCTTTCTACTTATCATAATATCGCCGTTGATACTATTTTACGAGAGAAAAAAGTAGTGGGTGAGAGAGAGAAGCGGAAGAAGAATAAGAAGCAGAACAAAGAACACAACCGAACGAACAAACGAACAAAGAAGAAGAGCAGAGTACAGCAAGAAAGAAGAGAGAGAAGGGAAAGGAGATGGTAACACGTAACTAACCTCAATTTGTATCTGACGAGATCTTTCTACAGGCGACCACCACGGTCGAGTGAGAGCGTAAAAAAGGTCGTATCCATCCGCAAAATTCTGGAAAGGTGGTTTCTCCGAACCATAAGCAAACTTGATTTTCAGAAGATTGATAGCGCGAGGGATTAAGTAGAAGAGGAGCAAGCCCAAAAAGCCGAGAACCATGGTCTTGAGAATGAGCCAAAAGTACCAAAGGATGGAATCCAGTTGTTGGTAGGAGGGCTCAAACTCAGCGAACTTGTTTCGCAAGAACTCCTCCATGTTTTCTATCCGGACCAACAGATCTTCCACCTCCTTTCGAACGACTCTCACCGCCATTTCGGCTTCATTGCCTGCTGAATCCTTCACGCTATAAAAAATCTGTTTGCAAGTAACAAAATTGTCAGCTGAATCGTCAAGAGAGAGAAGAGAAAAGAGAAGGAACAAAAAAAAAATAAAAAGGAGGTATCAGAAGACTGTCGTGAAATAAAGCTCATCACATTAACCCTTCAGAGTGAGCTGAGTTACGGTTTCATCATTACAATTTCCTCCTTCAAGACAGAAGAGAGAGAAGAAAGAAAAACTCCCTCTCCCTCCGGCTCGGCCGAAAACAAGTTTCGCAAATCTAAATTTTCGAAACCATTTTTCTCCTTTCGAGAAAAACTGCAATTTGGAAAATTTAAAATGGGGGAAACCCCCTATCGCTTCCCATTATGGGACAATAAAATTTGGAAGCGGACAAGAGAGAGGACAAGAGAGAAGAGAAAAAGAAGAGCGAAGAAAAGAGAGAGAGAGGGAGGGGGAGAGAGAGAGAGAGAGAAGAGGAGAGCGGGAGAAGCAGCGAGCGCTTACCATCCATTCGTTAGGAGCTGTGGTGCGATTGGTGATCATCACCTTGTGCGTGAGGTCGATGGCTCTGCCGTCCGGCAAGGGGTCATAGGCATGAAAGCCTCCGTGCTTCCACTCGTCGTAATCCTCCCCCGGATCGAACCACTGACAAACGCGGCAGGCTCTCATGACGACCACTTCGCCGTTCACAAGCTCGATAACGGGAGGGATGTTGTCCTTGCACACCGTTTCTCCCGTCTTCTCGTCCACGACCATGTCGAACCCCTCCATGCATTCACAGCGATAACTCTCGCCAACGCTTCTTCGTGTTGTGGCATCAGCGCGATCGTCATTCACGTACACGCAGCGAGCAAAAGGGTGACACTTGTGGCGACACGGATGGCCTTCCGGAAGATCGCAAGGATTAATCGGTAGAACGGTCACGTTTCTAATGACAGTGCTGACGGTCTGCCACTGCTGCTGTTCATCTGATCGTTGAAGCGCATCGTTTGATGAGGATGGAGCAGCGAGGGAGGAGAGGTCGAGGCTGCGTTTGGGATTGATGACGGTGTATTTAATTTGAAAGAGACCCGTTTCCATGACACGTTCTGCCATGAGAGAAGGCGGTATGGATACACTCACATGAAGCTTGTCGTCCATCATAGAAGAAGAGGGATATCCAGAAGACGATGAGGATGAAGAAGGCATCATCTTGTTTTCGTTGAGGGTAAAACCTTCCTCCACGTAGCTCTCACATTGACGGATGGCGACTGGATTTCTCCCTCTCAACAGGATGGCTGGCGGTTGTGGCATCGGATAACAATCTCTGCCATCACCCACATACCCCTCTTTGCATTGGCAGAGATAGCCGCCCTCCGTGTTAGTGCAGTTAGCGAGAGGGGAGCAGCTGTCCGTCTCTCTTGCACACTCATCAATGTCGATACATGAGTAGTAGTCATCCGCTTCCTCAAAGCCCTCATCACAGAGGCACTTGTAGGAGCCTATGGTGTTGCTGCAGTGAGAGTGAGGAGGACAGGTGAAAGCTCCTATGCGGCACTCGTTCACATCCTCGCACCAACGACCGTCTCCCTGAAAGCCCTGCGCACACTCGCAGCGATAACCTTCAGGTAAGCTCGAGTCTTTGACGCAAGTGGCGCGCTCATGGCAGTCATGTGTCTCCATCTCGCAACTGTTTTGGGGCTTGCAGAAGAAGCCGTTGCCTTCATAGTCCTCCTTACAGGTGCACGAATAGCTTCCCTCCAGGTTGTGGCAGATAGCGTGCTCATGGCAGTCGTGCAGGTTGCGCTCGCACTCGTTGACATCTCGGCAGGCAAAGCCATTTCCCTCATAGCCTTCGAGGCAAGAGCATGAGTATCCACCCTTGAGGTTGGTGCAGGAAGCAAAGCTGTGGCAGGAGTGGATACCTTCCTTGCATTCGTCCAAGTCCACGCACTTGAAGCCGTCCCCACGATAGCCCTCCCGGCAGCTGCAGCGATAGTGCCCCGGCGTGTTCTCGCAGTCAGCATTCTCGGAGCAGGCATGCCTTCCTAGAGCGCACTCATCAATGTCCGTTACGATCACTGTTCTGTTCTTTTGGGCTACCACCGTGCTTGTCGTTCTCGAAGAAGAGGAAGAAGAAAGAGCATTTGGCTCGATGGCTCGATACTCGAGGATGTAAGTGCCCATTATGCCGGCGTTCATGCCAGCCGGTATCTCGTAGAACACGTTCGCTTCCTGTAGGTTCGTTTCCTCCGCCTCTCCTTCTGTGCCTCCCATTCGTTGTTGGGTGCTTCTTTTTCTGCTCTTCACCACAAAGCCAGGGTCGATGTAAGACATTGCCTCCAGCTGGTTCAAATAAATAACGTCTCCCCCTCTCAACTCCAAAAAAATGAGCTCCGCTTCCTCCTCCTCCGCCAGGACCGCCTTTCGTCTTTCTTGTCCTCCTCCTCCTCTGCCTCTTTCGTCTCCTGCTTTTGCTCCACCCTCATCTCCCTCCTCCTCCCTCAAAATAGGGGAGAAGCGACCGGCCTGACCATAAGTGCAAGTGAAGCCATCCCCCTCAAAGCCTTCCTTGCAGAGACACTCGTAGCTGCCCAGCAGGTTTCTGCACTCTGCATTTCTATCGCAGGGCTGCAACCACAGTTCCCCTCCCTCACTCCTTGCTGCCTTCTTTCTTTCTTCTGCTTTCTTCTCTTCTTCTTTTGGATCTTCTTGGAGTAAAACACATTCATCAATGTCGTCGCAGCGATGATGGCCATCTCCGTCGAAGCCCGCACGACAGCGGCACTCAAAGCCAGCGAGGGCAGGCACGCAGTCAGCATGAGGAGCGCAAGGGCGGTCCTTACAACGGTCGCTAAAGTCTCTCGTGGTAAGGGGCTTGTTCCTTTGCAGCTGATGGTGGCGCCAATGGTGCGTAGCAGGATCGACCTCCGCTACAGCTTCGGCTTGCTGTTGTTCGTGGTGGTGGTTCGGCCTTGCCCGAACAACAAGCAGAACAAGACCTGGCAGCAGGGCCAAGAAGAGCACCAGCAGCAACCGTCTCGGCACAGCGGCAGAGCCCTTCACGTTTGTCCTCATATCTTTGGGGCTGGCTGCTTAGTTACTTGTGGTTTTCTTTTATTTGTTGCCGTAATTATTGTCGCAATACTTTGAAAATTTGCGTTGTTATTGTTTATTTACAATTTTTTTCGTAATGTTTTGATATTTTCTGCCAAATATTGATAAAATGATTACACTGCAAAAAAAATAATTTTTTTTTTGTTTTGGAGTTTACCAGCTAGCAGAAGAAGAGGAAAGGACGAAGGAGGCCAACAGCCCACAGCGAGACGGCGAAAAGAGCGGCGGCTCCGCTTCCTTCCTCTCCTGAAGGCGGAATGTACGTATACAAGCAACTGTCCTCATACTCGGCCACATAACCGTCCACGCCCATCAACTCTTCCTCCTCCTCTCCCTCCACCTTCACGAACCTCAGCTCGTCCAAGTAGAGCACGATGGGGTCGGAGCTCCAAGGACGTCTCAGCTGAATGGAACGAAGCTCCACCGAGTTGCCTTCTTTGTGGAGAGGGGCTAACCACTCATCGCTCAGTGGGACACGAACACGGGTCCACCTGTGCTCGTCGATCAGGTAATTGTGGACATACTCCGCCGTCAGCTCCAGCCCTTCCGTTTCTTGACCCTCCTCATAGCCGCCAAAACGAAGCGACAAAGAAGAAAGGCTGCCATAGCCCTCTCCCACTCGGATGAAGAACTCGAAATGGTCGTACTGAGCGAGGTCCAGTAGGAAGCGAGGCTCGTGGTTGGCGTCCGCGCTGTCGGGACAGCTGTGGTGGTAGAAGCCAAAGGCGCCGTTGGCGATCTCCAAGCGAACGGCATGCTCCCCGCAGAGCACTTGCTCCGTGTGAAGCCAATCGACAGTGGTGTTGCCTCTATCGCCGCTCCATTGAAGCGTGCCCCAACGAGGCCAGCCAGGTGGAGCTTCCTCTTGATACATAACCAGCACGGATGCACCCGATGCATCCTCCAGGCATTCCTGCACAACAGGAACTGGGTCAGGCGGGGCACAGCTCAGGGATTCACAGCCAATGCGTCCTCCGATCCATCTGTCGTCGTGCAAACGAATGGCCACATAGAGACGGCCTGTGGCGAGGGCTTTCCATGCGTCGTGGCTCAAAGGGGTAACCCCTCGAATGGGGGATTGGGCGCTCTCCAAGCGAGCGTGCTTGGGATAGTCTTCTCCAAAGCCGTCCTCGCACAGGAAGGCCGATGCAGCGAGGTTTCCAATGTCGTAGGGCACGTTCCAATGCAGCTCTTTGGTGGCTCTGTCAAAGTAGAGGAAGGCATCGCCATTGTGACACAAGCTAGCACGATACTTTTCCTCTTGGAAGGTAGGAACAGGAATGTT
This sequence comes from Balamuthia mandrillaris, assembly GCA_031835245.1. NCBI lineage: Eukaryota > Discosea > Longamoebia > Balamuthiidae > Balamuthia > Balamuthia mandrillaris. Next base: position 29,545 of record JAVKOQ010000155.1, on the reverse strand, counting down.
GGGCACTTGGAAGTTCTTTGGGGCGCATTTCTCCTTGGTGGAGCAGGAAGTGAGGATGCGAAGGCTGAGGCCATCGTAGGCCCAGTCATTGAAGTTCCAGCGATGGCTCACACCACCGTACACGTTTCGGAGGTAGACAAAGAGATGCTGAGTAGTGGTGTTGTAGAGGTACGTGGACGCACTTAGCTCGTCCATAGAGTACACCTCGGTGAGTTCGAAGGGGTTGCTGCCCCATTGTGTCGAGGTAATTTGGAACGGATAGGCGGCGAGCGGATAGGGTAAAGCAAAGATCATCCAATCACCGATGGCAGAGGAAGTCATGCTCAAAGTACAATCGGATGGAGTGGGAGTGTTGAAGGTGAAGCGAATGGTATAGGCACGGCGAGGTTGAAGGTTCACCATGTACTGGAACTGATCCGCGGCGATAGCACGACCGGAGGTCATGAGCTGATAACCGGCGGAGGCGTCCAGCTCTCCTTCGTGAAGGGAATGGAACGTTGCTCGAATGGTCTCTCCTGAATGGGGACCGAAAAGATCTGAGCTATAGTCTATTCCATTTTCACCTTTTCAATAAACAAAAAAGAAAGGTTTAGAAAGAACAAACAACACAACAAAACAAACAAACAAAAACATGAGAGGAGTACCGAGAATAGGAACATCAGGATCAAAAGTATTGTCAACGAGTTTGAACTGAACATATCCCTCTCTGAACGAATGACAAGCATAGCCATTCCATTCCTCTCTGTGCTCGCAGCCATCATTGATCAAAAAGGTGCGATTGGAAACTACCCAACCTCCACCATAAAAGCCTGTAACGCTTCCATCTACGTCGAAAAAGTTGACACCTTTGGGACCGTCATAGAGTGTGTCAGGAACGGCAACCGGGTTGGCATTCTCGAAGCGAAGCTTCTCGTACTTGTTCCTCGTTTCCAGCATGAAAGGACCGTGAGTGAGGCAGCTGAGTGCTCCAGCAGCTCTTTTTTCGTTGGAGACAAAGTTGCGGAACTCGACGTTGCGAACATATTGAGGTCCGCCGTTGTCGTAGGATTCGTGACCCTTGATCACCCAGGTCTCCCATGGATAACGGATCGGTTGGCTTCTGTTGAAGTAATCTATCGTTCGTGATGGATTTCCTCTGTTTTTATTTCATAGGTGTGAGAAAACAACGAGGAGATGAGAGAAGAGAGAAGAAAGAGAAGAGAAGAGAAGAGGGAGGAAAGAGCAGAGAGCAGAGAGCAGAGAGCAGAGAGCAGAGAGCAGAGAGCAGAGAGCAGAGAGCAGAGAGCAGAGAAGAGAGCAGAAAGGTACAAACATGTTATCGCTTTCACCGACGATAAGAGAGTCTTCCAATAGAGAAGGACCCGGCACAGCATTAAAGCCATGACGATTGTCCATCAGGACCAAGTCCACGAAGCGAAGCGGACCTCCTCTCGTCCAGACACCATATTCTCTGTTTTTATAGGCGATAATGCCCTCAAAGATAGCATCTATGAGGTCGTACTGCCACGCGTTGGGCTTGGAGACGATGTTGTAGGGTCCCAAGCGTGGATTGTAGGAACCAAGCTCAGTTGTGCCATCAGAACGCAACATATCGTCTATTTGAACTCCTGTATCTCCACAGCTGTATGTTCCATGAGTATTTATAACAAAGAATCAGAAACGCATAACAATTCAAAGGGAAGAAAACAAACCAACCTATGAGCAACGTTATCAGCAAAAGAGCCAAGCGGCGTCCATCTCGGTCTGACCTCCGGATGATTGATGTAATCTCCTTCCGAAACTCCCACAGGTGCGTTTGGCAGAATGTACCAAAAGCCAAACTTGCCTCCCACGGCAGCGTTGTTGGTGACCTCGTTATCAGGATTTGTGATCCAAAAGATAGAAGGTTCGGTGTCGGTAGGGATGACGGAACGGTCGGGGAGTTCAGTGGGCATGGGCTTGACGAGGATGCCTAGGTTGTGATGAAGAATGTTGTTGCGCTCTCCTCCTTCTTCGAGGAAGTAGCAGTGACCAAAGTTATCGAAAGCTACATTGTCTTCTACCTGAATGCCTTGTCCATCTTTTTTGTTTTTTGTACAAAAAGCACATAAATAATAAGAACAAGATGGGGAACAAATAATACAAGAGGAAAAGAAACGAAGAAAGAGAGAGGAAAATAATGAGAAGATAGCGAGGAAATGAAGCGTGTGAACGTACTATGAATAACAATACAACGCTGAAAGTTTTGATAGAAAGAATTGCCTTGAACGACATAGTCACGTGCCTCCACGTCCAAAACCAGATGGAAGTGAACGGGATAGCGGCCAAGGACTCCCTTTTGTCCCATTTTGGTGAACTGCACTCCCACTATTTCGAGCTGTTTTGCAGCTCGGATGATGACATGTCCTCCAAACTCGCTGTCGTCGGAGGAAGCATCTCCTGTAATCACTATTCTTCTCGATAGTAACCTTTTATTTGTTTTATTTGCGGTGGTATGGTGAGTTCAAAGCAGAAGAAAGCAGTAAGCAGAGAGGATAAAACAAACCCAACTTCAGCTCGTTGATAGTCCTGTCCCCAATGCATAAACTGCAAGCCATCACCTTCCAGCGTGACACTATCACCATCCACGCTGGCGATGGTGTGCACCTCGCTCTGCTCCGGAAAGCTCTCGGAACCCAACATCCAGTTTAGAGAACAGGTGGCGCCATTGGGAAGCTCATTGCAAACGGGTACCTCCTCCTTCTTGTAGACAGCAGAAAAGTCGGTCGAGGCAATCACTATCTGATCCCCGACTCTCCAACCTCCCTCCACAGCATCTTCCAATCGTAAAACGGTGTCTCCTCTTTGAGCGGTCGCACGGAGACGAGTCCAAGTGGGAATGGAAGAAGACAAAGGAAGCTCGCCATAAAGTTGCAGAGAGGCACCAGAGGCAATGGCCAGTCCTTTGCTGCCGTACTCTCCATCCGAGCCGTCGACGTAATCCGGATGAAACATGGTAGTGTTCAGGGTGCGTTCTCCATGAAAAGTGAGGCGGATGTTGTGCGTGATGGGACAGTCGCTGCTGCCCATGATAAGCTTGGCGTTCTTGTTGATCAGCAGCCAGTCCACCTCCAACGCGAGGCCCTCCACGTCGTCAAAGATCAGTTCGGCGCCAGAGTCGACGATGAGGTAGCCCAACTTGTGGACTGGCGAGGAGCTGAGCTTCACTTTTTGGCCGGAAGTGAGGACGACGTTTTGGTTGGGAGAGGAGATGGTAGGGAAGGCGGTGAGGTCGGAACGGTCGTGCGGGCAGGCCGCGAAAGAGGAGGAGGTGCCCCAACCAAGAAGACCCACCACCAGGAGAAATAAGAAGGGAAGCATAGGAGTAGTAATGCTGCCCATCTTTTTTTTAAAAAAAAGCCTTGGGTTTCTCTTTTGCTGCCCTTTTTTCTTGTTTGTTGTATGGTACAATTGGGAGGCAAAAAAAGAAGAGGAGAAAATAAAATAAGAAAACAAACCGTCCTTGGTAGCAGGGTCGTGGTACGGGTTACTACCTTCTGGACGATCAACAAAAGGGAGCGTTTCAGTAACGATGGCCCAGAAACGCATAATGCTAATTCCCGAAAAATCCCGATGATGATGAGAGTTGCCTTTATAACGAAGTTGGAATTTGGAAAAAATAATAATTAATAAAATCAAATGCATTTGATTGGTCAATAATAATAAATAAAAAGTAAACCAAGCGGTGCAACGAGAAAGGGGAAAAGAAAAGTATACAGAACAGGCTCGAGTAGTGAAAGAAGGAGACAGAATGAATGGATTCCTTGTTTTTTTTGTTTGCATTATTCGAAAGATAGACCAGTGACATGTTTGTTCCGCCCCTACAAAAAAAAAAAGTCAAAAGCCATGCTCCATACCAAGAACATAGAAAATGTGGAAAAAAAAAAGAGAGAAGAGAAGAAAAGCAGCGCAAAGAAATACATACCGCTCGTTCGTTCTTTTTAAGCCAAGCAAGCACAGCAGGAGTACCCCTGTTCTGCACAGGACGCGGCGGCACCACCAACGGGTTATGGTTCAAATCCAAGACCTGCAACTTGGGCAGGTGTCCCAGCTCCCACGGCAACGCCGTCATCATGTTGTGGCTCATGTCGATCTTCTCAATGGAAACCAGTTCTCCGACCTCAGCGGGCAGTTCGTGGATCTCGTTGGAGCGAATGTCAAGGAAAGTGAGATTGGTGAGTGCGGCGATGGTAGGGGGCAAAGTGAGGAGGCGATTGCCAGCAAGGAAGAGCTTTTGGAGGTTGACGAGGTAACCAATCTCTTCGGGGACTTCTTGCAAGAGGTTGAAGCTGAGGTCAAGCTCGCGGAGCGAAGCCATGGTCTTGATCTCGGGCAAAAGGGAGGAGAGCTGGTTCTTGGCGAGGAAGAGCTTCTCGAGCTTTTGGAGGCGGCCCAACTCGGGAGGGAGCAACTCAGCAGTAAGAACGTTGTTGCGGAGGTCCAGTTTGACGAGGTTTTGGAGGAGGCCGATCTCGGCGGGCAAGCTGGCCAGCTTGTTGCCGAAAAGGTCCAACTTCTTGAGGTTAACAAGGTAGCCGATCTCGCGGGGGATGCCCTCAAACTGCACGTTGTCCCGCAGGTCCAGCTCGGTGACGTTGGCCAGGTAGCCAATATCGTGAGGCAGTTCCGGCAGCTGGCTGTTGCGCAGGCTCATGTAGGTGATGTTGCGGTAGTTCTGGAGGGGAAAGAGAGTGGCTAGCGTAGGGTTGTCTCGGGCATTGAAGTGTTCCAGCGCGGCCAACTCGCCCATCTCCTCCGGTAGCTCTATCATCTTGTTGAACTCAAAGTTGAAGACCTTGAGGCAGGTGAGGTTGCCGATTTGCTGAGGGAATTTGGTGAGGTTGTTGTAGGAGATATCCAGTTCCACCAAGCTAGACAGGTTGCCAATCTCGGGGGGCAACGCTCGCAGCTTGTTGTGGTCCGCTTTGAAGGTGATGAGGTTGCGCAACCGGCCAAACTCGGGAGGGAAAACCTCCAAGCTGTTGTTGCTAATGTCCAGGAACTGCAGGGAGATGCAGCTGCCGATGGCCGCCGGCACCTCGTCCAGCTGGTTGAAGGAAAGGTCCAGCTTTTGGAGGCAGGCCAGCTTGCCCAGCTCCGGCGTGAGAGGAGCCCCAAAGAAGAGCTTGTTGTGGCCCAGCCAAAGCTCTCTCAGGGTCTGTCCCAGCTCTCCAAGCGCGCCGGGCAGCTTGGTGATCCTGTTGTTGCCCAGGTCAAGCACCTCCAGGTTCCGCAGCTTGCCAATCTCGTCGGGAAGGCTGTTGATGTCGTTCTCGGAGAGGATGAGCTCCTTGCATTGGAGTTGGCGGATGGAGCTGGGAATGGCGGTCACCCCTCCCTTTTGGAGGTTCACCACTTCCATCTTTTTGTACTTTTTCTTCATAAACTCTTTGCCAATGTCGTTACCCATTTTGCTGTGCTGTTGTCCTTCTTCTACATTCAAAACGAAGCAAACAAAAAATAAATCAGTGATCACAGAGGCAGAAACCCACAAAAAATATTTTGTTAGAAAAAAAAATAAAATAAAGTGGAAAACGATCGATTGAACGGTGTAGTCACAAATCAACAAAAACACCGAATTCAACCACAAAGCAAAAAAAATAAAATAAAAAAAATAAAAAAAATACGGCAGTTTGTGTTAAACACTTTTCTTCTTGTTAACAAACACACACACCCACACACGTACGTTGGCAAAAAAAAAAAAAAAAAAAATGCACACGGATTCGCTTGCTACTCGATCCAATCAACTCCTCTCCTCTCTTCCTCTCTTTCCTCGCTTCGTTTTTGTCACCCCCTTTTTTTTTTTTTTAATTTTTTTTTCCGGTTTCACTTCATTTGGAATGAAATGTGCGCAAGAAGAGATCATTAACTGCTCGAACACGGCAGAAAAGCTGTACAAATGGGCTTTTTTTTTTCCAATCAATAAATAGAGCAGCAAAGTTGCTGGAAAGCAGCAACGTTGCTGCACAAGAGAAAAAAAAATAAACAAAAGAAGAAAAGAGAAAAGAAGAAAAGAGAAAAAGAGAAGAAGAAGAAAGAGGCATCCATCTCAGATGGAGAAAGAGAGGATGGTTTCCAACTGCTGCGACACCCGCTCCTTCTGGTGGCGATGGTGGAGCAGGGGCAGAAGGCGAATGTCGTTGAGGATGAAGGGAGCCACCTCCTCCCCAAACTTCTCCTCCAGAAAGGCCAGGGCGTGCTCCTTCAGCACCGCGAACGGAGCCGCTATGAACGTGCACGCTTTATCTCCTGAGAATTCATCCCCAAAAGTCGCCGTGGAAGAGGTTGCTATAGCAATCGTGCAAACAAGTTAACAAACAAACAGAAAACTGGAGAACGTGCGAAATAGTACCTTCGCTGGGTCCTTCACCGTAGTAACTGTAAGTACTTTCAGAGTCGTCTTCATCGCCGTAATAGCCGCCATCTTCCTGTCTTCGTTTCCACAAGTTATTCGTTGACATCGTATCATAATCATACGGATGAGAAGGTTTATGGTGAAGAATATTGGGTTGCTTTTTCTTTTTGTTCTTCTGCTTGCGGCGCTGATGGCCAGTGGTACCACCGCTCTTCTTCAAAGGTTTGGTGCTTGTTGTTGTTGTTTTGGGTTCTCCTCTTATATGAGCTTCAACACTGTCAATCTCCGCTTCATCCTCCGTGTCGACCGATCCCTCTGTGTGCTGAAACCGGGCATCCTCTTCCTCCACTCCACAACCACTATCATTTTCGTTTCTGAATCTTTCCTCCGCATCATCGCTAGACTCGTCGTCATCAAACGAAGCAGTCGTTGTGGCAGTGGTATCATCATCATCTGATGTTGTTCGTGATGAAGAAGAAGATATTGTTGCTGACCTCGAAGATGTTGTGGATGTTGAGGATGAGGTGGTTGTCGTAGTGATGGAAAGGTCATCCTCCTCGGCAAAGAAATGGTGTGGATGTTGGTGATGATTAGGGAAGTGGTGGTGATGGCTGTTAACAGCGGTAGACCACGAGGGAAAATAATCTTCGGACAAAGGCTCTGCATCAATGCCTGCTCCTTTGAATAACAAAAGATCAGTGTCGATGTCATCCTTTTCTCCTCTGCCGGCCATGTCCTCTACCTCCTCCATAAACGCCATTTCCGCTAGCTCGATTGCTGAGTTCTTTTTCTTGTTTGTGTTGTTGTCCTGTTGTTGTTTCTTTGTAACGTGTTGTTTCTCTGGCTGCTTTTTATCGTTTTTCTTCCGATCGTGCCCTTTATTCTGTTGGTGATGAGCCCGAGAGACGTGCGAAGCTTTCTTTTCCCTATCTTTCTCTTTCTCTTTCTCTTTCTCTTTCTCTTTCTCTTTCTCTTTCTCTTTCTCTTTCTCCATCGCTGCCACCACGCCAACCGAACCGTAAGGAGGGGATGCCAAGTCCATCCCATCCCAAGACCGATCCTGAGGGCCACCAAACTCCACTTCAGCATCCCAACTTTCATTGTCCAGCAGGTGTTCGAAGTCGAGGTTGAGAGATACATCATCGATGTTGTCCTTGGGGCTAGTGCCCGAAACAAAAGTAGTTTCAGTTGTCCCGCCTTGCTCTTGTTCTTCGTGGCCTTTCCTATTGCTTCTTGTGGAGTGAGAGTGAGAGTGCTGGCGATGGTGACGCTGTTTGTCCGTGGAGTCATTATGCTGATGGGTAGAACGTTTGTTGCGCTGCTGATTGCTGTTGTTGCTTTGTTGGTGCCGACCACTGTTGCCGCCTCGCCGAGATCCGCTATGATGATGGCGTGAAGAAGAGGCACGATTGTTATGCTTCCCGCTTCTTCCTCCGCCTCCAATTTCCCCAGAAGAGACCATAGCAGCCATTTGCCTTTGATAGTAGTCCTCTAAGGCCGCACATTTGGCTTCCACCACTGCAATCATGTTCTCTGTCTCTTTGAGCTCACTGTTGATGCACTCCTGAATGAAGCCGTTGACGTAACCAGCCGCCATCACACAAACCGGAGAATGAGTCTCACTGCAACTATTAGCTGTCGCGGTTGGAATTCTTCCTCCGCATTTTGGACAAACACGAAGAGAAGACTCGCGCGAGACCTTGTCTCGGCGATTGTCTAAGGCACGATCTTCCTCGGAGCTGCTTCTGTCCTCTCCGGGCAGGCTTTCCGAGTCACTTTTACTGCGTTGCACTCTATCAGGAGAAGAATGTTTCGCCCGTGTGGGGACGCTGGATTGAGAGGAAGAAGCAGAGAAAGAGGGGAAAGAAGAAGTTGAAGAAGTAGCGGAATTAGAAGTCTGTGTGGACGTGGAGGTGTGTTGAATTTGTGGTCTTCTGGGATCTGGTGTGCTGCCTCTTCGTTTGGGTTTGACCGCGTCTTCTTGTGATTGTGGTTGTTGTTTTGTTGAGCCTTGGGGAACGAAGGCACATGTGCACTCCTTGGACGAAGATGAATTCTGAGCGTTGCTCTTGGTATCGGTATTGATATTGCTATTGTGTTCCTTATGGCAGCAAGCTTCTATGCTGTGATAGATGGTAAATCTAAATACACACAGGAACAATCATAAGTAAATGATAAACAAGAAGCGTGACAAACAAAACCAAGGACTGTAGGTCACCTGAAGAAAAAGTCATTGGGTGATTTCGGTTTGAAAACCGCCGATTGCTTCTCAATGACCACCCGGCCCCATCCAAGATTGGCCATGATGGAAGGCAAGCTCAGAATCTGCGCTTCCATGCCTTTGGTCCGCAAACCAGTCTTGCGTGAGAAGTGCCGATGGTCGCTACTGCCGATGCTGCGACCAAGGTCCCACAGGAAGTTGATGGCAAAGTTTGTGGCCTCCTCTCGAAAGTCGCAGTGGGACGGATAGGTGGATTGAATAAAAGACAAAAAGTTGGTGGAAAAGGTGTGGCCCCTGAGGAAGACGTATCTCTCGCGTCTCACGCGGACGTAGCCTTTGGTGGGGTTGCAAACTTTGCCTTGCTGAAAGATCTTGTTGACAAGTAGGCTGCTGTGGCTTTGGATGTAGCCTAGTTGATCGTAGCCGGGAATAACTCCTTCGTGCCGTTCTCCAATGGTGGAGGCAAATGCGGCGGAAGTGGAGGGCAAGGAGGCCGGAGAAGTCTCGCTATTTTTTTTGTGCTTCACTTTGGTATGCAATTTGTCGCCACTGCTGCCACTGCTGCTTCCAACAGCTGACAATGAGGGCGCTTTGTTCTTCTTTTCTTCTGGTTTTTCCACTGCGCTCAAACGGAACAAGGTTTTAAGGGCCTCCAACCGAAGACCCCCTTTTTTGTCGATGGTTTGGGTCATGAACCGTATGCTTGGCATCATGAGGCTTTCTTTCTGTTTGCGTGTGAGTCCAAAGGCTTTCACACATTCCTTTATCTTGTTCGGAGAAGTGAGAACGAATTTACAAGTCTTGTCCTCTGGAAGTTATTTAAAGAAAAACGAGGGTGGTAAGGAAAAAAAAAGCAAAGAAATGAGGAAGGTTAAAAGGAGGACGAAGAAATACCTCGTGCTCTACACCACAACTCGGCGGCAACAAGCTCTCTACCAAAGCTCTCAGCAGCCCAACCACTGAGGTACCCACAGATCATAGCACACACTGGATGCTTGGGGGGCCGCTTGACTTTGTATCGCCAGGCGGTAGCCTCAAAACTGTAACTACAGTCAAAGTAGAGCACAAAGTCCTCGCTGTCCACCAAATTCGAGCGTTCGTACATCGGTGTTAGGTCAACAAACGCCCAACCTGTGAGAAACAATCGATGATGTAAGAAAGGACAAGCAGTAACTATAACAGAGAAAAAGCTCACGCGTACCAATATAAGCAACGTAAGAAAGGCCCATACAGAACAACTTGAGGGAAGACATATCTTCCAGAAGTTTGTTGCGCAGGTTGCTACAATCAGCTTTGCCAATAGCATGAGAAAAATCAAAGAGAAGCTTGTGGGCAAGTTTTGGGCCATGAAACTTTTTCGTTGCTAGCTCGGCAAAGTTCACATTGATGGCGTAAAAGAAATCTACAGAAAGAGATATGGATCTGGAGAGGGATTAAGATTGGGAAAAGAGAGAAAAAAAGGAGTAAACTCTTACCTCATAAGTAAGTGTCTTTCGTTGAATACTTCGATTGTGCCAAAGGAAGACTACAAGCAGTATAATGAAATTAGGAATGAGTTGCAGGATCACTACAAGGAACGAGAGAGAGAGAGAGAGAGAGAGAGAGAGGCGAAACAAATAAAGGAGGTGAAGAAACGAAGAACTTACTCTGCTTTGGGACATGTGACCAAAGCACTGATCTACGACCTCTTCTGTCTCCTCAAAGAGTGGGAAGAGCGCTTCGGGCACGCGGACAGTTTGTACGGCCTCTTCGTCGTCATCAAGACAGCTCTCTGCCAAAGTCTGGGCGACCTCTGAGACTTCTCCGTCCAAAGCTTCGTTCTGTCTCGAGGAATGACGACGTTGCTCGTTAGCGCCAGCTAAAGTATCTTCCCTCTCTTCTTCCTCTTCCTCCTCCTCGGAACGTCTAGACTTGTCCCTCTTGCGTTTGACCTTGGGTGAGGTAAAGGAAACCAACGCGGCGGTGATAGAAGCAGGACCAGAACTCCTCTTTTTCGCAGCGGCATCTTTTTTGCTGCTTCCTGCTCCTCCCACGCCTCCTCCTCCCCCACTACCTCCTTCCGCTCCAGAACCAGGCGAACTAGACACCCCGAAGCCCTTCGAGGGGGAGAAGGAAGGGAGTGGTAAGCCAGGATCGCTTATGCTCAGCAGAGAAGAAGAGGCGTGAGCACGTCTGTTTCGCCGCTGTTGCCTCGCCAGCAATTGTTGGTGCAGCGGGTTTATTGTAGTTGTTACGTCAGAACCTGCGTCTCGCTCATTGCGAGCTGCTTTGTTATAGCTGTGACGAGCGAGCCGTGCCAGGGTGTAAGAGCCAGAAAAGTGAAGAAGGTGGTGATGGCCTTCTTCTTTGCCGTTGCTGTTGTCAGGGCTGTCGACAGGGGGCATGCTGACGTGGCGTTGGTTCGGAGAGTAAGCTGGAGTGCTGGGCGAAACAAAGGAAGAAGACGAAGAAAGGAACAGAGAGGAGGCAGAGGAGGCGGGGTCCCACGCCGTTGGCAGTGCTGTTTGTACAGAAGAAGAGGCGCTGTCCTCGCGAGCGGTTGCATGCGAAGAAGAGGAGGTGGTAGAGCTTTTGCGGAGAAAAGTAGGTGTTCCGTTCATGAGAGGTTCCAACATGACAGAGGGAAAGCCTCCAAGAATACGTCTCTTCTTGTCTTTTTTCTCCTTCGCAACTTCGCCTCCCTCGTCGGAGGTAGCAGACGGCCGTTCCTCTCTACCACTCTTGCTATTGTTGCTGTTGCTGCTCAACGTAGGGTTGTGTGCTTCTCTCTTGCTACCTTTTGTCTTTCTCTCACCACTTTTGCCACTGATAGTGTTGTACGTCTTCTCCTTGGTCTTTGCCTTGTGGCTTCGGTGGTGGTGGGGGTGGTGTTGCTGCTGTTCCATCTTGCTGAGCGCTTGTGCAGGCATGGAAGCGGAGGAAAAAGAAGAAACAGTGGAAGACACAGAAGCAGAAGCAGAGGCGTTCGAAGAAGAACTAGGATGGCTATCGGTGTGAACGATCCTATCCTTGTTGCTGCTGCTTCCCTTGATGTGCGGACCTTTGTCCGCTCTGACCGCTCCCCCTTTTGGGTGCTGCTGTTGTAAAAGTTGTTGTTGTTGGGAAGGAGGCGGTGCTGAGGTGTGTTGCGCTACAGCAGGCTGATGATTAGGTGGGTGGTGGTGGTGCATGACACGAAGACAGGTCACCTGTCATACAGTGTTTGTTTGTTTTTTTGCTGGTGGTGGTGGTGGTGGTGGTGCTGTCCAATGACAAGGTGAAGCCCGTTTGCTTGTTTTTTCTCCCTCTTTTTGTGTTTCGTTTGTTTGAATGGGTTGAACTCCTTTTTTCCTCTTTTCTTTTTTTCTTTTCTCCTCGTCTCTTCCTTTTTTCCTTCTCGTTCTCCTTCTCAGTTGTTTTTGTTGAGAGGTAGGGTGGGTGGGCGAGTGAGGATGACGCCAGCTGAGGCAGATGCGTAGCGGCGTACGATGATGGTCTTAATGGGGAAGGTTGAGCAGCAGGATACCAACCCGAAGGGGGCGATGTTCGTGGAGGAAGGAGGATGGATGGACGCACAGAGAAGAGGAGATGAAAAGCAAAAGAGGATAGGCGGCTGGGAATAAAAAAAAAAAGATAAGATGGAAGTGGGATGCGATGGAAGTGGGATAGACCAGCGGATAGATGGTCGATGGGGGTGGGATATGTAGCAAAGCGGATGGCCTGCGTGATAAACAAACAGAATGCGGGATGAAGATGGATGCGGCTTCAACCCTCTACTTGGATGCTACAAGGAGGAAAAAGTGTTTTCTAGGTCCTGGACAAAGGTGCACCGAAGCCCATGCCTTCACCCTTCCGTTTTTTTTTTAATACTTGGCTATGTAAAAATAAAATAAAATAAAATAAATAAACTTGGAGAATGGTCAAAGAAAAACCAACAACAAGCGACCACAGCAAAAACACAACACAACGTACTGCTTGCTCCTTTGTCACCGCTCACTGCACTGCTTCAAAGATGTTGAGTTGTTAAAAGAAAAAAAGATTATCAAAAATATAATAAAAAGCACCGCTTCACCAGGTCTGATCGCGTAAGCTTTTTTTTAAAAAAAAAACACCGCGGTGCCTGGCTGGGTCTCGCTCGCTCTCCGTCCTCCTCGCTATCTAGCGCGCACCCCACCGACGCTCCATGCGGACTACGCGGTTCTGGCTGGTCCCTCCCTCAAAGGGAACCAGCACTTTTCATAACGCGCACCCCTATGCGGCGAAATGGAAGGCAATGCCCTGCTTCGACGGGCAGAAAAGCATGACTCCCAACGAAATTTCTGTAACCTGAAGGCCTCCTTTTCTTTCCATTTATGATGCAAAAGATCTAAATTTGAAAATCTGCCCATTTATTTAATCTCCTGAAATATCCATGAAAGGATATCCTGGGTCGGGTAATTATTATTTTGTGGTGCTTTGTTAGAACCGAATCATTAATTGCCCCCGAAAAGACGTTTGGCATAATTTGCTTTATTAGCGATTTTTTGAGGTGTTTTCTTTTTTTTTTGGTTGCCCTAAAAACGGCTTCTCATCGAGATAGCGAGGGACTGCTTCAGCTCCCGTTTTTTGTCTTTCTGAGAGCTATCGGAGTGCATTTGTTTGCGTTTGGTTTTTTACCTGATCGCATACATAGATTCGTAGTCGAGGTAGTAGGCCCTTTTCATCCAGCCAATCTATTGCCCGTCGGAACCCTTCAGCCTCCATCCCTTTGGAGGTGCCGTGATAGTTTCCCTTCACAACGTAGACCTCTTTTCCACTTGCTAGAAGCTTTGTCCGTGAAGGTAGTACATGACCCAGGACACTTGAAGAACAATTTTCGAAAGGATTTGGAGAAAACACTTGGGATGAGCAAAAAAGCAAAGTACTACACTTCAAAAGTAGCAAAATGGTTAATGACGGCGATAAAAGAAAGTGAACGATGGGCAAAAATGGTTACCAGGAAAAAAAGCAACGAGTCGGATCTGGAATATGAAGAACGACTTCGAAAAGTGATGGTTGAAGAATTTGGTCGACGAATGGAGTATGCTAAGGCCCATTACTTCAAAGCTGAATGTGATCGTGGATGTCCATGTCAAGAAAGCCGCAACGTAGACTTGGAATCCATGGATCGCTGTGCGCCTATCACTTCTCTTCCACCGGAAATGATCTACAAAATCATCACCTATTTAGAGGGAAAGGAATTTGGCTCTTTTTCCTCTGCATGCAAGTTCTTTCTTGCTGTTGGTCGACAGCAGCGACAAAAGCTGCCAAACAACAAGAAGAAACTGGAATACTACGATGATGGTGGGGATGTTGAAGTGAAGAAGAAGATTGAAAAGGTCATTGCGATGATTGATGCAATTATCTTGAAGGCAGAACTCTTCGTGCACGGCTATCACACCTGTCACAACGAGAATCTCAACATGTGTCGCACAACAGACACGCCAAAAGCCAAGAGCTTTCCTACCTTCACATCACGAGCTATGCTTTCACCCTTAAGAAGAAACATGGGAGGAAGGGGATCAGCACTGTTGGCCGTTTGGAAAGAAATTGGGTTAGACGTTTCAACACAAGTTCAACACCATTTTGAAAAGTTGGACAACAAGGAGCAGAATAACAGAAAGAGGAAAAAGAGCAAAGAGTACAAAAAGCGAGAAAAAGAGCTGCAACAACAAAGGGTGGCAAAAGCGATCCAAGAGAAAAAAACATCAAAGCAAAGAGGAGATGAGTACCTGGAAAATCATCGAAAGAGCTTGAACCCGGTGTTTGAAGAGGCTTTGAATAACGCAAGTCCTGTGGACTTGTCTACAGCTTCCACCACTGGAGAACAAAGTGAAGAGGGAATAGCAAGTTCCGAGAAAGAGAAAACCACACGCGATCTCTCCGTACCAAAGGTGACAACCATTGAGGAGGTAAACAAGCTGAAAGGAAGAGCTCTTGCGGTGCAAATCGCTCTCTACGGCCTGAAAAAAAGGTACAACGGGGACAACACGGTTGAGGGCCAGAAGAAGCGGTTAGCAGCGTACATCACGGACCCGAGCGGCAACGTTCCCTTTCTTACCCTGGCAAAACAAAGAGAGCTTAGTGAGCTGGGATTGTGCAGAAACTGAGCAACTCAGTTTTTTTTTTGTAAACATCTTTATATTATGGGACAAAAAGGGAGCAAGCCCCCTTAAAAAAATTGCGGTAACTAACTCTCGTCGGTTGTTTCAGTACTGGCAAACTTGTGCTTCGGCCTACCTTCCCCCCCATCAACGCCAGCATTCTCCGGTTCGCTTGAGGGGTTATGAATAGGAATATTTTAATGTCGACAGTTTTCGTTTGTCGATAATTGTCGACCTATATCGCCTTTTTTCTTTCTCCGTTACAGAGGCCAACCCTGAAGGCAAGCGCGCTTAATTCCCAACAGAGCGAGATGGACAAGGCTGCGCACCCTAAGGAGAATATCGATGAGCTGTCTTTCAAGCAGGCAGTGATCACTGTTCCTGTACCAATTCCTCCCTATTTTTTTTTCCTGCCCGCCAACCCAACACTGTTCATGATGATTTTTTTTTGAGTATATAGGATCAGGTTGGCGCTTTGGCCAAAGTTTTGGACCTCTTCACTGCCCGTGGCTACAACCTCAAACGAATCGAGTCGCTCTCCTCCCGCGTGGAGAAGGACAGCTACGACATGTTTGTGGACTTTGATCTCAGCGGCCACACCGAGGAGGAATTCCAGCAATTGCTGAAGGACCTGCAACCCATCACCAAAGCCGTCAGCATACTTTCCAAGGCACCGAGCACCCCTCGCGGCAACACCAAGTCCCGAGTTTCAGGTTCATTTCTCTCGTTTTCTCGGCTCGCGTTATTCTCCCTTCTTGCTTTTGTCTCTTCGTTCTAGGCAACAACTTATATAAATACCACGAAATAGAGATGATATGGTTCCCTAGGAAAATTGTGGACTTGGATGGGTTTGCAGGTTTGGTATTCTCATTCTCTCTGTGTTCTTTCTTTTTTGTCTGTCCGTTGTTTCCTGTGTCTGTTTTCTCTCTCGTCGTTTCTCTTTCTCTTTCTCTTTTTTTCCTCTCATCTCTCTCTCTCTCTCTCTCTCTCTCTCTCTCCCTCCCTCCCTCCCAATTCTGCATTTCATCAACAACGAATACCAACAAACTTTCTGCTTTTATTACAACAGAAAAAACTCTTGAATTCGGAGAAGAGCTGGATGCCGACCATCCTGGTTTTCACGATAAGGAATATCGTGAGCGAAGGGCTGATATCACGCGCACAGCTAAACAGTACAGGTTCGAAGTTTTTACGTTTTTTCTTTCTTTTTCATCTTTTCTTGTCGCGTTATAGCTCTCTCTCTCTCTCTCTCTCTCTCTCTCTCTTCTTTTACTGTTTTTTCTTGTCAAGAGTTTATTTTCTCAGCTTTGCTAACGAGATGAGAGGCAGGCACGGCCAAGAGATTCCTCGCATTGAGTACACCGAGCAGGAAAAAGAGACGTGGGGTATTGTGTACCGGAAGTTGAGAGGACTCTATGCCACGCATGCTTGCTCTCAGTTCAATCACATCTTCCCTCTCTTGGAGCAGAACTGCGGTTACTCTGACAAAGATATTCCACAGCTGGAAGATATTTCTAAGTTCTTGAAAGGTATTCTTTCTTAAAGTTTCTTCTTATCTTTCTTATTGGTTCTTCTGCGATGATAACCAAGTCCTCCTCTACCTCGGCTTCAGATTGTACTGGTTGGCGGTTGCGACCAGTGATGGGTCTGCTCAGCTCTCGCGACTTCCTGAATGGCCTTGCGTTTAGGGTCTTCCACTCCACCCAGTACATTCGCCACCACTCCCGCCCTTTCTACACGCCCGAGCCTGATGTCTGCCACGAGCTGTTGGGTCATGTCCCCATGTTTGCTGATCCCGCCTTTGCTGATTTCTCCCAAGAGATTGGTTTGGCTTCCTTGGGTGCCAGTGATGCTGACATCGAAAAGTTGGCCACGGTTAGTTTCTTTCTCTCTGCCCATCTCTCACTCTCTGCCTCTCTCTGTCCCTATCTCTATTCTCCCAATTCTCTTTTTTTCTTCCTTGGGCGCGTTGTTATCTCTTCTTTTCTTATGCTTATGTTTTCCTTCGTCTTCCAACATTCATTCCACAAAACAAAGTGTTACTGGTTCACAGTGGAGTTTGGTATTTGCAGACAGAAAGGAGAACTGAAAGCCTACGGCGCCGGTCTTCTTTCTTCTTTCGGAGAGCTGGAGGTATGTTGTGCTCTTCTCTCTCTCTCTCTCTCTCTCTCTCACTCTCTCGTTCTTCCTCTGAATGAAAAAAAAAAACAACAACAACAACAACAACAACAACAACAACAACAACAGTACTGTTTGACGGACAAACCAAAACTGCTTGACTTCAACCCGTTCGAGACGTGCAACACCAAATATCCCATTACCGAGTATCAGCCGCTCTATTATGTGGCCGACAGTTTCGAGCGAGCCAAGAATCAGATGCGCATGTTTGCCCAGTCCCTGGATCGTCCCTTCACCATCCGTTACAACCCGTACACCGAGTCCGTGGAGGTGGTGGACACCATGGACAAGCTCCTTCACATCGCCACAAACTTGCAAAACGAGGCCAGCCTTCTGGTGAGCGCAATGTCTCAGCTCTCCTCCTAAAATCGAACCAAAGAAAATATATTCTGTCCGCGCAATATTTTTCGAAAAGTAGTAATTTTTATCGGTGAACTTGCTACATATAAGGGAAAAATGGGTTTAAATGAACTTTAAAAGGATATTATGTGACATGTAGTTTCAAAAATTATTGAAACTACAAAAATAAAATATAAAGGAAAGTGGAGCAACAGAAAAGCCAACAAGAGACAGCTGCAACGGCCTTCTCTTTGTGGTTGTGGTTGTTGAACGAAGAATGATGCGAACTGCAACTCTTTCTGGCTTTCGTACGTTTTTTTTCTACCACCATCTTCATATTTAAAATAGTTTCATTCCATCAGCTCTGAAAAAAATTTTGTGAAATCGACAGGAAATGCGCCAGTGTCAAAAGCCTTGTTGATTGGCACAGCGGGAGCCTCCATCTTGGTGTCCATCGCGGGGGTGCGCAGCAGGTTCGTGCTGGACAACCTTCAGGAGAACCTCATAAGCCTCCAGTGGTGGCGTCTCTTCACGCACAAGTTCTTTTTCTCCAACCCAGGAGAGCTCCTTCTTGGCCTCATCCTCATCTACTACTTTCGACTGTTTGAGAGACAAATGGGCTCCTCCAAGTTTGGCGTAAGTATCGCCTTGCTTTGTTTTTTTCTTCCCGCTTTGGCGGTGTCAACCACTCCTTTGGGTTAATCGTGTTTCGCTCTCTCTCTCTCTCTCTCTCTCTCTCTCTCTCTCTCTCTCCCCAGGCTTTTGTCGTTCTTTCAACTTTTATCAGTTTCTTGCTTGAACTTTCTTACCTGGTTCTTTTTGGTCGGATAAACTCTCCCTACATCTCTGGCCCGTATGTTGCTGCTGTCTCTCCTCCTCCCCTTCTCTTTCCGTTCTCTCCTTCTCTTCCCACTTCTCTCTGTCTGTCTGTCTCTGTCTGTCTCTGTCTGTCTCTCTCTCTCTCTCTCTCTCTCTCTCTCTCTCTCTCTCTCTCTCTCTCTCTCTCTCTCTCTCTCTCTCTCTCTCTCTCTCTTTTCTACGCTTTTCCCTATTATTCAACTTTGATTCCCTCCCATCGGTACAGATATGGCTTCATCTTCGCCTGCGTTGTGTTATTCTACTACTACGTGCCTGTCAGCTCTTCCTTCCCCTTTTTCGGCGTTACCATGACCGACAAAACCTTGACCTATCTTCTTGTGATACAGGTTGCTTTCTTTCTTTTGTTTTTTTTAAAAACAAGAGTTCTTTATTTTTATTAACCTGTTTTTCCTCTCTTCCTCGTTTTTATCCCGTACTTGTATGACCCCAGTTGATGATGAGCAACATGCCACTTTCTGGCGTGGCCGGCCTCTGCGGGTTGGCCAGCGGCCTTGCCTACTGCTCCAACACGCTGCGGCTAAGCAGCTTCCAACTGCCCTCTCTCCTCACTCGCTTCTGCAAACGGTTCCTGCTGCCTTTTCTTCAATCCTCCCCTTCTACCACCAGGAACAACAGAGCGAGACGTCTTCAACCTACTCCATTTGGTGGGAGAGGAAATGGTGCAGGAGCAGCGGCGATGTATGGAGGAGTGGGTGATGGAAGAGGAGGAGCGACCACTGACCAGCTCATTCCCAACATGAATGACCTCTGGGCGCAGGCTGTTGCCAGAAACATCGCTGCCAGCGCTCCTCCTCATTTGCAAGGCGGAGCAGCTGCAGGAGGAAGCAGCACCAACAATAGCGGATTGTATGACGAGGGAGAGCCATCGCCGGAAGATGTGGAGCAGCTGATGAGCATGGGCTTTGATCGTAACCGAGTCATAAGGGCTTTGAGGTCCAGCGGTGGTGACTTGCAAATGGCCACCAGCTTGTTGCTCGAGTGATGATGAACGTTCAGACTCTCCGATTTCTTCTTTTTATTTCTTTCATCGCTTTTTTTAAGCTTTAAAAAAACAAACGCAGCTTAGTGGCGCGGCTGTATATATAATACGTATCTTTTTTTTAAAACACTTCACTTTCTCTCCTCCCTCCTCCCTCATTTTTCTTTGCAAGGTATTTATTTTCATCGTTGTTAAGTCCAAGGATAAAAGTTGCAGAAGAGAAGAGTCCCCACAAATATGTACAACAGGAAATAAGCCAACAACACTCTCTTCACGAACCATCCACGCGACCACTTCTCCTCTTCTGCTTCTTGTCCATCCGCAACAACAAAGAGAGAAGCAGAGAACCACCAAATCGGAGGACATGATGAACACAGGAACCGAGTGATGACTTGAACGTGCATGAACAACAAGCCCATCGACAAAAGTCCTGTCCAATACACCACATAAACGAATACGTCTTCTCCATAGTATCCTCCAAAGCTCCTTTCTCTTCTTTGTTGCTGTTTTGTATTGCTATTTTGTTTTGAAGAGGAGAAGAAAGGAAAGAGGCGATGAAAGGAATAGTTGTGCCAGAGAAAGTGGGAGAAGATGCCGCAGAAGGAAAGGAATACCATCGGAGCGGCTAACATGAAGTTTGGGGCTTGTTTCCATTCGTAATAGTGAAGTAGGCCATTATTCCTTTTGTTTTGTTTTTCATTAATTGAGAGAGAGAGAGAGAGAGAGAGAGAGAGAGAGGAAACGAAAAGAGGTCGAAAAATAGAACAGAAGCAAGAGGAAACGAAGACAAACCAGTATTTAGCTTGAACGTAAGAGTAAACGTTGGGAAGAGAGGAAGAGCACCACGGAGAAAGAGAAGATGCTGTGGCGTAGGAAACACAGAATTGAGAGTAGGCGTAGTATAAGTATAGCGCCATTGAAGAAAGAAGGATAAGGCATTGAGCTGCTGCTTGAGCCAATACGAAAAGACACTATGGAATATGGAGAATGAGAAGAAACAGCAAAAGAAGAAGAAGAACAACAACAACAACAAGAAGAAGACGTTCAAACCTTCAAAATAGCAGAGAAGGAAAAGGAACGGGGATAATGATGGCAAAAGGCAGCAAACAGGAAGAAGCCACAAGCAATTATGCCATTAGATCTCACCAAGCAGGCCAAACCTCCACAAATGGCAGCAGCCCATGTCTTCCAATGAAGCAATATCTGCTGTGTACTCTCGTTGACAGAGTGCCCTTCTTGTAACAGCCGCAACGCAGAGAACAAAAGCAACGCGAACAGGCTCTCCGTGTAGCTTAGATAAGAGAGAAGACAAGATGGTGTGAAAAAGAAAAGACGAAAAGAAAGAAGAAAGAATGGAAAGTAAAGAATGAAGATAGGTACATGGCAGACATGAAGATGCTGGCTGGGTTGATGCAGTAGAGTAATGTAGCTGTTGTGGCCAAGCGTTTGTCTTTTAGAATCAACACACTCAACCTGATGGAATGAACAGGTTTAGATAATTTAAGATGAAGAAAAAGAAGAAGAGGAAGCAGCAGCAAGAACAAAAACAACAAGTTAGGAGAACAAAGAGAGAGAGAGAGAGAGAGAGAGAGAGAGAGAGCAAGAATAACATACTTTTGCAGCTGCAAAGCAGAAAGAATGAAACATGCATTACACAGCAAGAAAGAGACGAGAAGAAGCAGATAAGCCTCACTCAACAAGCCAGTCCAACCCACAACAGTCCAGCCTTGAACAAGGTTAGAAGAAAAAAATGAGAGAGGAAGAGGTGAGCTTTCTTCCAACCTATTCGTTGAAGCAAAGCAGCAAGAAAAGGTAGACCAGGAAAAAAGGCATGAAAATGTTCATATTCATAAGTTTGAGCTTCTGCTATTCTCAAAAAATATACAGAGTCCTTTGTGTGTGTGTGTGTGTCAGCCAACACAAAGAAGAAGAAGAAGAACAGGGAGACAGAGAGGTACCCAACGAGCAAAGGGGCCAAACAGAATGGCGATCCAAGGGTCGAGCGGCTTGGTGGGTGCGACCAAAGGGAAGAGAAAGGCTGAGGTGTCGTAGTCACTCACCAGCGCACCCAAGACGCATCCTAACAGCCACACAGCCACGCGGGAGCCGACCGCCCACCGAAGGACGGTTCTCCCGTGCTCGAAGCTTGGCCTTGCTCTCTCCATCTGTTCTGGGTGTGGAGAAAAGAACGCAAACAATGCGAGCAATGGAAACGATGCAAGGCATGCTCAACATTTTGAAAAATTTCAAGAATGCGGGAATGGGCCCCCGAAATTTCTCCCGTGGATAACATGTCGACAAATTATCGATTTTTGGGGAAGTTTCCAGTTTTCACCGTCCGTTTGTTGCAGCGGCGGAGAGAGAGGAGAGGAAAGCAGCAGAAACAAACCAAAAAAAAACAATAAAAGAAGAGCAGAGAGAAGAAGAGAAGGGGGAAAACGTTGCTGCCTTCCGTTGGCCCTAAAGTAGAACAAGGGGGAGTCCTTGTTGCGTTGGGAATTAAATAAACTCCCTCCTTTTTATTTTATTTATTTGAAGACAGTTTTTTTTTTGGTTGCGGATTTTATTGGTTGTTGTTGATGGCTTCGATTGCAATTGGGTTGGCTCAAGGAGCTTCCTCTGCTCTCATCTCTACTATTCCTGTCTCTAGCTTGTTTCAGGTGGCTGTTGTTGCAGCAGGTAATTTTTTCCCCCTTACTACTACTACTCTCGTTAACAAAAGATTTCATCCAAAACTTAAATTCTTCTACTTCGATTGAATGAATCGATCGAACTTGTAACAGCTCCGTCGGTGGTTAGCTACTATGTAAGAAGAACTCTTCTCGGCGGGCTGCCCAACGCCCTTCGCGGCCTCATAAGCTACAGCTACTCCACCGCCTCCTCCCGAAGCGTTCCCATGCTCTTCTTAGTCTGCTCCAAGAACCTTGTACTCTACGGGGCCTGGGCCTCTGGCAAACTTGTTTTTCGAGGTTTCTTCTTATTTTTCTTGTGCTTCTTCTTCTTGTTCTTCGTTCTTCTTGTTCTTGTTCTTCTTCTTCTTCTTCTTCTTCTTCTTCTTCTTCGTTCTTCTTCTTCGTTCTTCTTCTTCGTTCTTCTTCTTCGTTCTTCTTCGTTCTTCTTCGTTCTTCGTTCTTCTTCGTTCTTCTTCTTCATCTCCTACTAATGATCTAATATATGACCAACATTTAAAAAAAAAAGGAGGGACGTACATCATTCGATTAACTGGAAGTGCAACATACCACGCCATGGCAGCATTGCTCTCTAGCAAGAAGGAGGAGGACATTTGGGACGAGTGGGAAATGATGGACTATAGCGAGTTTGGCAGAAAGCAGCACAGCTGTCCTGATGATGGTGACGACGGCAGTTCTTCTTCCATTAGCATCTCGCCATCCGCTTCTTCCAAATCACTCCCTTTGTCCGTTCTTGGAGGAAGAGACTCAGATGAAGAGGAACAAGAGGAAGAAGAACACAAAGAAGAGGAACCAACGAATAGTTATGAAGAGGATGAAGGTTTCGTGTTGGTACCACGAAGGAAAGGAAAGGAGGTATTGGAGTTGCAGTTTGGCGAGAAGGACGTTCAGGCATTGATACAGAGCATGCATGAGGATGGAGCAGCGTTGAGCGCAGAGGTGCATTGTGTGGAGACAGGGGACACTGTTCCTATCTCTCCTTGTGAGGTGGAGAGGCTGTTAAGAGAAGAATTGGAGAATCAAAACCATAGAATGTCTTCTGCTGCTGTAGTGAATCCATCCTCTTCATTGTTTGATGGCGGCTATGAAGAAGAAAGGGAAGATGGAGTGACTATTGTACAAAAATGTGGTGACGAGGAAGGGAGCAACTTGGAGGAAGGAAAAAACATGTAAATAAAAATGCCTACTAGGAAGATAAACAGAAGAAGAGACAAGGCGCCTGTTCGCTCTCTCTCTCTTTTTTCAGTGGAAGGAGAAGCTCTGTTGGGTGACATCGAGTTGATACAACCCAGTGCGCTTTCTTTTGTGGGGAGCGGTGGGTACCGGAGAGGAAGGCTGTACAATGGTGACCACATCTGTAGAACTCTCGGAGGAGCTCTTTCCCCGCCCTCTTCCTCCTCTTCTTCCTCTGCCTCCTCTTCCTCTACCTGTTGTTCCTCTTCCTCCTCTTCCGCTTGTTGAAGTTGTTGATGACTCACCATCGAGCATTGTGGTTGACGAAGAGGATACTACTCGTGTTTGCTTTCGTGGATGTTTTAAAACGATTGGAGTCGGGCCAAGGCGTACTAATTCTCTGACCCGGTTATGGAAGCCAATAGAGTAGTCTAGGGGATTAAATGTTTTCTGTTCATCCACCTTTATAGAGTTTTTGTAAATACATTGCAAGTAGAAGGATGAAGAAGTAAAGGAAAAGGAGGGAAGGAAGAAGAAGACGAGAACAACAAGAAAAGGGTACCGCATCCAAAAGTGCTGACATTCGTTCTGTACATTCGATGGATGGAGAAGTTGCTCCACAAGTGATATTGCTGCCATCTGCAAGCAACTGCTCCCCAACGGCCACATTCTACGTTTAAAAGAACGTTGGTACAGGAAAATAAGATGTGGCAGGTATGTTTTTACCTTCAGTAGAAAAGAGAATTGCTCGCCACCAACTTCTGGAATGAGGAGGTAATGGTAAGAGAGCCCGCAGGTTGTAACGGTTGGTTGGACTTCTTCTCGGTTGAGCGTTAAAGAGGGTTTATCAGAGGTAACCAACAGGGCTTGATTCTGGTT
The DNA here is from genome assembly GCA_031835245.1 of Balamuthia mandrillaris. Lineage (NCBI taxonomy): Eukaryota > Discosea > Longamoebia > Balamuthiidae > Balamuthia > Balamuthia mandrillaris. Next base: position 5,733 of record JAVKOQ010000155.1, on the reverse strand, counting down.
GGAGAGGAGAGAGAGAGAGAGAGAGAGAGAGAGAGAGAGAGGGAGAGGGAGAGAGATGAGTAAATTTTGAAACGCAAGCGAAGAAATGGCAAGTACCGAAGAGGAGAGTAAAGACCAGAGTGCACAGAGTTTCTCTTCATTGTCAAGGAGTTCTTCCCATTCATGACTTTCATTGCAAGACGCCGACACGAGAAAAGGCTTTCCATACACAAGGCTTTTAAAAAAGGCATGGTTAGGGAAAAAGGATTGGACAGGTAGTGCTAACATACCTTTCGCTGATGGTTTCCAAATTGACTTTTTTGCGAACGCTCAAGACTACAGAACTTGAACCTACGGATGATGTCGCTTGTGAGTTTTTGTGCAATACCTCTGCCCTGAATAGTGATGATCCCACACAATGAACCGCGATGGGTTTTTCCATCAGAAGACAGGACATGGAGTTTGAGCAATGGTCCACTGACGTTGTTTTTGTATAGCAACACCCACATACCTAATATAAATGTAAAAAGCTGCTCCGAAACGAAGAGAGAGGGAGAGGGAGAGAGAGAGAGAGGGGGGGAGAGAGAGTTTGCCCTACGTTCTGAGAGGAGATCACTATAAGATCAGGCATAATGGTTTCATGTGCATCACACAAAAGTTGCTCATCGCTGCGGACTTCATGAAGATCAGTACGCAGGTCCAGTAGATTCTCGTCATCATCTTGAGCAGGAAATCGCAGGACCAATGGAATTGGTCTCGCAATTAACCATCCACGAAACAGCTTTTGCAACGAAAAGCGATCTGAGTTTTTGTTTAGTTAGATAGTACTAATTGTTTACGAAAAGCGCTCAGTAAGCAGCACCTGTTTTGATCCTTTGAATGGTGCAGTTGATCCAGTCTCTAAGAAATAGTGCGACCTCTGCAAGACTCGTGTTTGCTTCTATACTTCTTTCCTCGGTTGCCAGATATAGAAACTCGACCGTACTGTTTGCTTCGTAAAGAAACTGCCATTGGACAGAGAGGATCATCAGAGGACACAACTCTGGGACAAAAAAAACGTACCTGTAAAGTTTTCGAAAGCTGCTCTTCATTAACTGATGAACAAGGTATACATCGAGGGGACATAAAGGTGACCTTCAATTGGAACTGGTTGAATGTCTGTGAATTGGTCCTCATGTTCTCGATAAGCTTTGCCAACACGTCTAGCGCCAATATTCCTTCATTTTGTTGGGTCGTTCCACGTTGTAAGTTCAATAACAGAATGCGAATTGCTTCGTTACAGAAACAAAATTCAACCCATACCATTGTCTTTGCCATTTGTCTCATCGACGCCTTCGTCGAGCTTCAGAGCGGATAGCTTTTGCAGCGCCGAATAACATGTGAACAGTGAAAACTGTTGTGGCTTGATCAATACCTTTTTTATGTTGTTGTTGATGTTTGTGGTTTCGCTCAGCCAACAACTGAAGTGGAATACGCCAGCACGTACCTCCACTGCCCTTGGGGTAGCGACGACCAACGAAAAAACGAGGAGAGGCAGGTGTTCCTTTTGCGTGGCCGCCACCAGCGATGCGAACTCGTGCAGGCCCCTCACCACGCGTTGCTTCAACGCCAGCGCCTCTTCCAACTCGCCAGGAGGAGCACAAAAATCCAACACCAGGAACCGTAGCGTACTCATCTTTCTCTTTCTCTCTCTCTGCTTTCTTCTTCGTCTTTTTTTGCTACTTATTTCTTGTTGGAGTAACTAACGCACAAGAAAAGAAACGCTACATTTTTTAAGAGACGTTTGATCGAGTTTGTTGTTGTTGAAACTGCATTGTGGAAAAAACCGTCCTCTTTGCTCATCGCCTCAGTTGCTCTCCCACTCTTTTTGTTTGGAGTAAAAAAGGCGGGAAAAATGGTCCGCAAAAATTAATTTGGCGTGATGCCATGTGGACGGACGTTTTTGGAATTTATTGGCATTTTTGGGCCACAAAAAAGAAAGTAAAACGAAGAGAAGAAAATAAAGGGGAGAAGGAAGAGACATCCATTCGGAAGGGCCGCGCGTGAGACAGAAAAATGGTACGCGCTACCAGTGTTGTTCGTGGTTCTTTTTCGTTGGGACTAACTATATGTGATACACCTTTCTTCGTACTTATCAAACAACGTCTGCTACCTGATATACTTCGCTTTGGGGGGGATTTCTTTTTTTTTTTTTGTTTCGTGAAACGAAAAAAAGCTCGTTCTTGTGATTGGAGATATGAACATCCCTCATCGGGCTCATGGCTTGCCCAAAAAATTCAAAAAGCTTTTGGTCAGTAACTAACATACCCTTTTTTTTGTTTTCGTTTATGTTTCGCGCTTGTCTAAAGCTTCTTTCGCTTTTCTCTCTCTTCCTCACTTCTTGCTGCACAACAAAAAAAAAAGGTACCTGGCAAGATCCAATACATCCTTAGTACGGGTAACCTCTGCACCAAAGATGTGTACGACTTCCTCAAAACTCTTGCCAACGAGGTCCACGTCGCACGCGGTGACTTTGACGAGGTACGCCAACCCTACTTTACAATACGACGCCCCAATTAATACTTTTCTCACCACCACCTTTCCCTTATCTTCTTTGCTTCTCCGTCCTTTCTTTTCCTCTCGTCCTCTCTTCGCTTGTTCTCGCTCTTCTCTTCGCTCTTCTCTTTCTTCTGTTCTCTGCTCCATTCGCGCTGCAACAGAACACAAGCTATCCCGAACACAAAGTGCTGACCCTCGGGGAATTCAAGGTCGGAATTTGCCATGGCCACCAGGTAGTGCCTTGGGGAGATAGGGAGTGCCTTGCCATGTTGCAGCGTCAACTGGACGTTGACATCCTCATCACTGGACACACCCACAAGTTCGAGGCTTTTGAGTACGAGAACAAGTTTTTCATTAACCCTGGTTCTGCCACCGGAGCATACAGCGGCCTCACACAGTACTATCTCCTCTTGCTTTCTTCCCTCTCTTCTTGGATGCTTCTCTTTTTTTGTTCCCCCCTCTTCTCTTTGCTAATTCGTTTTACGCTCTGAAGCGATGCAACACCCACGTTTGTGTTGATGGACATTCAAGGCGCTCACGTTATCACATATGTCTACCAACTCCAAAACGATGATGTCAAGGTAGATTCTTTTCTTCCTTCTTTTCTTTCTCTCTCCGTTCCCTTCTCATTCGCTTTTCAAACAGGTGGAAAAGATCGAGTTTAAGAAGAGTCCTTCCAATTGATTGAACAAAAATGTCTCTTTTGTTTCTCCTTGCCTGTCTGCTCTTTCGTCGTTTTCTCTCATGTTTTTTAAACATCGAATCCACTTTTTTTTTGTGCTCTTCTTTAAGTTTTTTTGTTTTCTCTTTTATTCTGCGGGTTGTAACACTTTTCAGGTTCAACATTGCTATACTTTTTCCAAAGGCTCTATCATCGTAACGCTGTTCCCTCGTATTACCTGTTTGGGGGACCTTGGGTAAGCTCTCCTTCGTTTGTTTCCACCAAAATAAAGTAGAAAGAGAGAGATGAAACCAAAAAATAAAAGAGAGTGGATTAAGGATTACATACCACCATGCCAATTTCGTTCCTTTCTGTGGCGGAGACCTCCTCGATGGTATCTTCCAACACAAGGTTCATGAACTGATCGTAGCCCCGAAGCACGCCCGTCACTTTGCGATTGGCATTCAGCTTAACTGTTTATCAATCGATTCCAAGTTAGTTTGGAAAAAAAAAAGACGATTGTCCACACAAATGTATGCACGTGGTGACAGCACTTACTGGAAAGTTTTTTGTCCATGTACTTCTTCAACTCTGGTGCCGCCGCTTTTGCCATGGTCGTTCGGGTTTGGTTGCGTGCGTGAAGAAGGCTGAGTTAAAATCTGTTCTACCCTCTTTCTTTTTCTCCTACTTTTTTCGTAGCGCTTTGGCTCCTCGTTTTTGTCGACTGAGATGCATGAGGGGTAGAATTACTTATTTTTTGTCGACGTGGAGTATTTATGTCGACATTTGGCTGAGGGTAGAAAGTAACATTTGTTGTCGACATTTCGTTGAGGAGTCAAATGAATCTCCCAGTGGCTGACGTGGCGGGGCGACGTCGAAAAAAAAACCACAAAAACGAAAAAGAAGGAAACAAACAAACGAATTTTGTGTGAGAAGAGGTTCATCTGTTGAGGACGTGCTTTTGTTTTTTTAACTTGAGAGAGGAAGAAGTTGAAGAACCTGCACTGCAATAAAAGGGAAGGAGAAAAAAATGAGTTTGGATTCAGAAGTAAGCAAAGTGGAAGCACAAAAGGTCTTTGCCAAGCTTAGGACAAGATTGGACAACAAGGTTTGTTTTTCTTTTAAGTTTTGAACAGCTCGCTCCTTTTTTTTTGTTCGTGTTTTTCTTCCCTTTTCTTTTCTTTTCTTTTCTTTTTTTTTGCAAGCACAACACGAAGTATCTAGTCCCTCTTCCCAACCAAAGTCAACTTTTTTTCCCTTTTCCATAAACGAAAGGTATGCTTTGATTGTGAGGCCAAAAACCCGACCTGGGCTTCCATTCCCTATGGCATTTTGATCTGCATGGACTGTGCTGCTCTCCATCGAGGGCTTGGCGTTCATCTCAGCTTTGTTAGGTTTGCATACTCTCTCTCTGTCTCTTTCTTCTCTCTCTCTCTCTCTCTCTCTCTCTCTCTCTCTCTCCGCATGTTCCTCTCTTCTCTTCTCGCTTGGCTCTTTCGTCCCTCTCACCCTCAATGTTTTTTTTCTTTCCTCTCTTCTTTTTGTTTTTTTCTCTGACCCTTTTTGCTCTCGTTATGCCAGGTCAACTCAAATGGATGGTTGGAACCTAGGGCAGTTGAAGACCATGCAAGCTGGAGGCAACGGACGAGCCAGGGCCTTCTTCCGAAACCACGGCATCGAGACAGTGAAGAGAGAGGACATTGACTCCAAATACAAGTCCAGAGCAGCGGAACTCTATCGTGACCAACTCAAGTCGGAGGTCTTTGGCACGCCCAAACGAACGTGCGCTTCCACTTCCTTCTTCGCGTTTTTTTTTTGTTTTTCGCTTCAGTTTCATCTGATATTTTATCTTGTGAAGGTCCACGTTCGCAAAGAGAGACAGCTCAACACAGTCATCAAACGAACAAGATAGCTTCGACGTGGCCCCATTGAAAAACAGTCTTTTGGCCTCCTCCAATGACCAAAAGGAAAAGCAAAAGGAGGTTGTCGTAGAAGCCGTAGTGCCCTCTCGAAAGCCCCACCCGGCCTCCGTGCTTTCCTCTCGTCGCACAGCGGAGCAAACACCCAGCTCTAAGTTTGGCACCAAGAAGGTGGACACTTCCTTTGACTTTGATAGCTTTGATGATTGGGGCAACGATGCCTCGGAGGATGAGGACAAAGAGGACACTCCGCCCGTCAACGTAGAGGAGGAGCGACGCCAAGCTAGAAGCCATAACGCCAGCGGATTTTCAAGCCGTTTTGATTATGTGGAAGAAGACCAGCCCCTCTATAAACAGCAACAACCGAAAGTTGAAGAAGCACCCACGTACGTCCATTTGTTTTTTTTTTTGTTTGACTATTTCGTCTTTCATTTTTTGCTTCTTGTTTTACTTGTTTTTGTTCTTCCTTCCTCCCCCTCCCTTCTCTTCTCTCTTATTCTTATGCTAATTGTCTGTGCCAACACAGGTACAAGCGCTCAGCGAGTCCTCCTTCTCGTTCCTTTGGAGCTAGTGCTAGCAGAGGAGGATACGCCTCTTCCAGGTCCGCAGCGGCTCCCTCCTCACAAGAGGCCACCT